>SJYQ01002578.1:403414-466542 GCA_006410935.1 Redunca redunca | reverse complement strand
TATTGTGATGCACACAGTCAAAGGCTTTGGCATAGTCAATAAAGCAGAAATAGATGTTTTTTTGTAACTCTCTTGCTTTTTCCATGATCCAGCGGATGTTGGCTATTTGATCTCTGGTTCCTCTGCCTTTTCTAAACTGTGGAAAATTTTTAAAGAGATTAGAATACCAGACCACCTGACCTGCCTTTTGAGAAACCTATCTGCAGGTCATGAAGCAAGAGTTAGAACTGGACATGGAACAACAGACTGGTTCCAAATAGGAAAAGGAGTACATCAAGGGTGCATATTGTCACCCTGCTTATTTAACTTATATGCAGAGTACATCATGAGAAACACTGGGCTGGAAGAAGCACAAGCTGGAGTCAAGATTGCCAGGAGAAATATCAATAACCTCATATATGGAGATGACACCACCCTATGGCAGAAAGTGAAGAGGAACCAAAAAGTCTCTTGATGAAGTGAAAGAGGAGAGTGAAAAAGTTGGCTTAAAGCTCAACATTCAGAAAATGAAGATCATGGCATCTGGTCCCATCACTTCATGGGAAATAGATGGGGAAACAGTGGAAACAGTGTCAGACTTTATTTTGGGGGCTCCAAAATCACTGCAGATGGTGACTGCAGCCATGAAATTAAAAGACGCTTACTCCTTGGAAGAAAAGTTATGACCAACCTAGATAGCATACTGAAAAGCAGAGATATTACTTTGCAACAAAGGTCTGTCTAATCAAGGCTATGGTTTTTCCAGTGGTTATGTATGGATGTGAGTGTTGGACTGTGAAGAAGACTGAGCGCTGAAGAACTGATGCTTTTGAACTGTGGGGTTGGAGAGACTGTTGAGAGTCTCTTGGACTGCAAGGAGATGCAACCAGTCCATTCTAAAGGAGATCAGTCCTGGGTGTTCCTTGGAAGGACTGATGCTAAAGCTGAAACTCCTTTGGCCACCTCATGTGAAGAGTTGACTCATTGGAAAAGACTCTGATGCTGGGAGGGATTGGGGGTAAGGAGGAACAGGGGAAGACAGAGGATGAGATGGTTGGATGGCATCACCGACTCGATGAACATGAGTTTGGTTGAACTCTGGGAGTTGGTGATAGACAGGGAGGCCTATCATGCTGCAATTCATGGGGTCACAAAGAGTCGGACATGACTGAGTGACTGAACTGAACTGAATGATACTAAATCACTATACTGTACACTTGAAACTAACATAATATTGTATGATAATTATGAGTCAATAAAAATAAATATTTTAAAATATTTTTATTGATTAGTAGAGTTGCTATAATATACTATATTAATTTGTTAAGCTATTATTAAAACAATTGACATTTTATTACTCTATACTATGGATATATACATGTGTAAGGACATAAAGCATGGACACATCAACAATGACCATCTTTTAATCCTGTTTTGTTTATTCTAATCTCTCCATGGTAAGATAGAGTACTTGTAGGATTTTTAAAAATAGAAGAGACAACTAACTCAACAAAAAACAATTACAATGTTCACAAGTGAATCTCTGAAGTAGCCAGAGAGAAGGTACTTTCAAAAATACTTTGTATGGCTTATTTCTAATATAAAGTGAACTAAAACAGTTAAAAGTATTTCCTTATAAAAGCAATGGACATTCACCATTCTGAGTTCAGGACTCGTCATAGAGAAGTGTTACCTAACCATGGACATGAGGACACCAAAGCCCCTCAGGGGCTGAAAGGAAGTGGGCAAAGGAGCCTGGCCACAGTCAAGGAGGAGTCTACTGCTGCCTCTGAGCCAGGAAATCTCATTACTTTTACACATTCCACCTGCATTTCACTCTGTAGCATGAGATATGGGATTCCCCACCAACACAACAGGTGACACCAGTGGCCTCCCGGTCTTTCTGCTGCTAAGGGAGAAACAAGTGGAGGAACCCACCACTGTGTTTAGCCCCATAAACAACAAAACCAAAGTGGCCTCCTGAGTTTAATAAGGTAAAAATTAGGTTTGTCCAAGTAAGACATTTTAAGAAATCAAAGGGCATTCTAAAAACGAGTGAGAAATAAAAGGAATCCAAATTGGAAAAGAAGAAGTAAAACTCTTACTGTTTGCAGATGACATGATCCTCTACATAGAAAATCCTAAAGACTCCACCAGAAAATTACTAGAGCTAATCAATGAATATAGTAAATTTGCAGGATATAAAATCAACACACAGAAATCCCTTGCATTCCTGTACACTAATAATGAGAAAATAGAAAGAGAAATTAAGGAAACAATTCCATTCACCATTGCAACAAAAAGAATAAAATACTTAGGAATATATCTACCTAAAGAAACTAAAGACTTACATATAGAAAACTATAAAAAACATTGGTGAAAGAAATCAAAGAGGACACTAAGAGATGGAGAAATATACCATGTTCATGGATAGGAAGAATCAATATAGTGAAAATGAGTATACTACCCAAAGCAATCTATAGATTCAATGTAATCCCTATCAAGATACCAATGGTATTTTTCCCAGAGCTAGAACAAATAATTTCACAATTTGTATGGAAATACAAAAAAACCTCAAATAGCCAAAGCAGTCTTGAAAAAGAAGAATGGAACTGGAGGGATCAACCTGCCTGACTTCAGGCTCTACTACAAAGCCACGTCATCAAGACAGTATGGTACTGGCACAAAGACAGAAATATAGATCAATGGAACAAAATAGAAAGCCCAGAGATAAATCCACGCACCCATGGACACCTTATCTTTGACAAAGGAGGCAAGAATATACAATGGATTAAAGACAATATCTTTAACAAGTGGTGCTGGGAAAACTGGTCAACCACTTGTAAAAGAATGAAACTAGAACACATTCTAACACCATACACAAAAAATAAACTCAAAATGGATTAAAGATCTAAACATAAGACCAGAAACTATAAAATTCCTAGAGGAGAACATAGGCAAAACATTCTCCAACATACATCACAGCAGGATCCTCTATGACTCACCTCCCAGAATATTGGAAATAAAAGCAAAAATAAACAAATGGGACCTAATTAAACTTAAAAGCTTCTGCACAACAAAGGAAACTATAAACAAGGTGACAAGATAGCCTTCAGAATGGGAGAAAATAATAGCAGATGAAGCAACTGACAAACAACTAATCTCAAAAATATACAAGCAACTCCTGCAGCTCAATTCCAGAAAAATAAGCGACCCTATCAAAAAATGGGCCAAAGAACTAAATAGACATTTCTCCAAAGAAGACATAGAGATGGCTAACAAACACATGAAAAGATGCTCAACATCACTCATTATCAGAGAAATGCAAATCAAGACCACAATGAGGTACCATTTCACGCCAGTCAGATTGGCTGCGATCCAAAAGTCTACAAGCAATAAATGCTGGAGAGGGTGTGGAGAAAAGGGAACCCTCTTACACTGTTGGTGGGAATGCAAACTAGTACAGCCACTATGGAGAACAGTGTGGAGATTCCTTAAAAAATTGCAAATAGAATTGCCTTATGACCCAGCAATCCCACTGCTGGGCATACACACCGAGGAAACCAGAATAGAAAGAGACACATGTACCCCAATGTTCATCGCAGCACTGTTTATAATAGCCAGAACATGGAAACAACCTAGATGTCCATCAGCAGATGAATGGATAAGAAAGCTGTGGTACATATACACAATGGAGTATTACTCAGCCATTAAAAAGAATACATTTGAATCAGTTCTAAGGAGATGGATGGAACTGGAGCCGATTATACAGAGTGAAGTAAGCCAGAAAGAAAAACACCAATACAGTATACTAACGCATATATATGGAATTTAGAAAGATGGGGATGATGACCCTGTATGCGAGACAACAAAAGAGACTCAGATCTATAGAGAGAACTTTTGGACTCTGGGGGAGAGAGAGAGGGAGAGGGTGGGATGAGATGGGAGAATGGCATTGCAACATGTATACTATCAAGTAAGAAACGAATCGCCAGATGATATCAGATGCAGAATGCAGGATGCTTGGGACTGGTGCAAGGAGAGGATCCAGAGGGAGGGCATGGGGTGGGAGGGGGGAGGGGATTCATGTTTGGGAACGCTTGTACACTCGTGGTGAATTCATGTCAATGTTTGGCAAAACCAATACAGTAATGTAAAGTAAACTAAAGTTAAAATAAAAAATAAAATAAAATAAAATACATAAGCAATAAGGATTTACTGTATAGTAAAAAGGAACTATCCATCCAGTCCATTCTAAAGGAGATCAGTCTTGGGTGTTCTTTGGAAGGACTGATGCTAAAGTTGAAACTCCAATACTTTGGCCACCTCGTGGGAAGAGTGGACTCGTTGGAAAGGACTCTGATGCTGGGAGGGATTGGGGGCAGGAGGAGAAGGGGACGACAGAGGATGAGATGGCTGGATGGCATCACTGACTCGATGGACATGAGTCTGAGTGAAGTCCAGGAGTTGGTGATGGACAGGGAGGCCTGGCATGCTGCAATTCATGGGGTCACAAAGAGTCAGACACGACTGAGTGGCTGATCTGAACTGAAAAAGAAACTATATTCAAAATCTTGTAGTAACTATAATGGAAAAGAATCAGAAATATATACATATATATAAAACTAAATCACTTTGCTGCAATTATAATAAATTGACTATACTTCAATAAAAATATTTTAGAAAACAAACAATATCTAAAAGTAGATAAACAAAATACCAAAAACTCAATAGAAAATGTTATAAGAGATATGAATGAACAAGTTCATGAAAAAATGTAAATATCCTTTGAATATATAAAAAGAATTAACATTCGCTCATAGAAAAATATATCAAAACATAAAAAACCATAAAATTAATTAATTAAAGTTATACTATGATGCTATTTCTCACGTACAGGTTTGGCAAAATTCAAGTTTGTTGGCATAATCTATTGGTAAAGGGTATAGGGGAGGGACTCCCTGGTGGCCCAGTGGTTAAGAATCCGCCTTGCAATCCTGGGGATGCAGGTTCCACCCCTGGTTGAGGAAGTAAGATCCCACATGCCATGGCGCAACTAATCCCACCACAACCAGAGAGTCCATGTGTCCCAAGGAAAGATCCCACATGAGGCAACAAAGATCCTGTGTGCTGCAACTAAGACCCAGTGCAGGCAAATAGATAGATAACTATTTAAAAACAAAAGGTTTAGGGGAAATAGGTCCTCTCCTACATGACTATTGGGAGGAGAAAAATTGTCTAAAGGAACCAGAGGAGAAGTTAGCAAGAACTTGCAACGGTACATATTCATTTACTCTTTGATTATCCATCACAATTTTATGACTTATCCCAAAGGTACACTGACAAAAAAAGAAGAAGAAAATTATGCAGAAGGCGGTTAATTGCACCACTGTTTGAAACCTCAAAAGACCAAAAACTTATCAAATGACTATCATTAGGGACCTGATCGGAGAAGGCAATGGCACCCCACTCCAGGACTCTTGCCTGGAAAATCCCATGGATGGAGGAGCCTGGTGGGCTGCAGTCCACGGGGTCACTAAGAGTCGGACATGACTGAGCGACATCACTTTCACTTTTCACTTTCATGCATTGGAGAAGGAAATGGCAACCCACTCCAGTGTTCTTGCCTGGAGAATCCCAGGGACGGAGGAGGCTGGTGGGCTGCCGTCTATGGGGTTGCACAGAGTCGGACATGACTGAAGCGGCTTAGCAGCAGCGGCACCAGCAGGAACCTGATTGAATTAACTAAAGTATATTCACACAGTGAAGTACTAGCCAACTGTAAAAAGGAATGAAGTATATCTCTATATCCCAGTATGGAGACACCTGTAGAATACATCATTAAGCAAAAAAAGCAAAGTGAAGAAAATAATGCACAGTATATTAGCATTTCTCTAATAAGGAGGAATGTGACCTACATGTATAAATGTAATATATGCGTTTTTCATTCATCTGTAGAAGCAATGGAAGAATAATCTGAAAACTAAATAAATAATAAGTTACTTAGATGGGGATGGGAAAAAGAGGAAGGAGGACACAGGGATAGACATTGGGAACTAGACTTGTTGGGATATACTTACATTTCATAGATTTGATCTTAAAGCCACATAAATAGTTTAAACAATTATACAGTAAAAGTTATGTTTCAAAATACTAGTAAAAATCAAAAGCAAATGAAGCAAACGAGCCTAATTGTATTTTGTGTTGTGAATGAACCACACAAAAAATCATTCCAAGAGACCTGACAAAGCGGTCATGTCTTTGTCCATCCCCAGTGGGATATATTTAACTTCTTCCACTACTCTCCCCGAGAAAGACCTGCAAAAAATTATTTTCAGGAATCCTATTCTTGGTTGTGTATGTTTGTATAGTTTTGAACTTCACTGAAAAGGCATAAAAACAATGAGCCAAGTAGCAACAAGCACGCTTCGGGCCAGATTTCAGCCTTCAAATACCATTTACCACCAAAAAAGTAGTTGATTTACAATCAACTATACTGCTATATAAAATAGGAACTAAATTTTAAAAAAAGAGAGATTTAGACTAGGTGGCCTCTATTTGCATTCCAACTCTAAAGACCTGCCTTGGGAATGGATTTCTTCTTAAGAGAAATGTCTGGGTTATCAAGTGTAATCAATGTTTGTCCCAACAACAACTGGATGGAAGGTGTAGTATTCAGCAAAAGATCGTCATGTTAAAATGAGATGCATGGATATTATGCTAACAAACACCATTACTCCCCTCCCTACCCTCCACCACTCCCGCTCTGGCAGCATCCTCTTGGGGGAGCTGCTTGCACAGCATGTGGTCCCTTCTCAGGCCAGAATCCATGCCCTCTCCAACTCCAGGTATCCTACTGCCCTACAGCTCTGTGCTCTGGAGCCCCTTCTCAGCCAGGCTCACCTGCTTTTGAAGGATTTGATGAGCTGTCCGGTTTCTTCCAGAGAGCTGTTTGAGCCCCTGTTTTTGCTTTAACTGCTGCACCTCTGAGACCTCAGAGCCAGGAAGCATATTGGGTGTGGTTAGCGAAGACACTTTTTTTTTTTCTTTAAAGAGACAGAAGTATTGCCCATAAATGTTTAGGTTTGCCCGGTTGGAAGCTTTTTCTCCATGTGCCTGCAATCATAGCAAAATTTCCAAAAATTACACTTGTTGTTTGGGGTTATAGTAAATGACTTAAATCTTGCCCAGAAAGCCAGACACAGTGTCTGATCATCTTTCCTGGGAGCTGTGAGAGACCACAGGGCACTTCAGGAAAAAAGTAAGTCAGACACGTGGCTCGCTGTTTCCTGGGGATACTGCCTGTACTACTGTTAGGTGGAAACTAGAACTTGTAAGTGATGAACATGACCGTTTAGCTGAAGTGATTTCCAAGCAAAGTGTGGAAGGTGCAGCCTGGTTCCTCCTTCTGCTTGTAGTGAAATGCAAGAGGAAAGAGGTTGCAGTGATGCATCTAGAAGCTGAGGATTGCAGCAGCCCCAGAAGCCCAGAAGAGGCCATAAAGCAGCCTCCCTAGGAGCCTTCAAAGAGCACGGCTCTGCCAGCATCTTGAGTTTGAACTCCCAGAACTAGGAGGTAATAAATGTCTTTGTTTTAAGCTCCATAGTGAAAGGGAAAGTTGCTCAGTCATATCCTACTCTTTGGGACCGCATGGACTATACAGTCCATGGAATTCTCCAGGCCAGAATACTGGAGTGGGTAGCCTTTCCCTTCTCCAGGGGATCTTCCCAACCCTGGGATCGAACCCAGGTCTCCCAGATTGCAGGCGGATTCTTTACCAGGGTGGCTCAGACAGTAAAGCGTCTGTCTACAATGCCAGAGACCTGGGTTCAATCCCTGGGTCGGGAAGATCCCCTGGAGAAGGAAATGGCAATCCACTCCTGTACTATTGCCTGGAAAATCCCATGGACAGAGGAGCCTAGTAGGCTACAGTCTATGGGGTCGCAAAGAGTCAGACACAGCTGAGCTACTTCGCTTTCACTTTCTTTGCCAGCTGAGCCACCAGGGAAACCAGGAATACTGGAGTAGGTAGCCTATCCCTTCTCTAGTGGATCTTCCCAACCTAGGAATTGAACTGGAGTCTCCTGCACTGCAGGTGGATTCTACCAACTGAGCTATCAGGGAAGCCCTTTCAAGCTCCATTCAGTTCAGTTCAGTTCAGTCACTCAGTCGCGTCTGACTCTCTGTGACCCCATGGACTGCTGCACGCCAGGCTTCTCTGCCCATCAGCAACTCCCAGAGCTTACTCAAACTCATGTCCATGAGTTGGTGATGCCATCCAACCATCTCATTCTCTGTCGTCCCCTTCTCCTCCCACCTTCAATCTTTCCCAGCATCAGGGTCTGTTCCAGTGAGTCAGTTCTTCACAACAGGTGGCCAAAGGATTGGAGTTTCACCTTCAGCATCAGTCTTTCCAATGAATATTCAGGACTTTTTCCTTTAGGACTGACTGGTTTGATCACCTTGCAGTCCAAGGGACTCTCAAGAGTCTTGTCCAACACAACAGTTCAAAAGCATCAATTCTTCAGCTCTTGGTTTTCTTTACAGTCCAACTCTCACATCCATACATGACTACTAGAAAAACCATAGCTTTGACTAGACAGACCTTTTTCGGCAAAGTAATGGCTCTGCTTTTTAATATGCTATCTAGGTTGCTCATAGCTTTTCTTCTAAGGGGCAAGCATCTTTTAATTTCATGATTGCAGTCACCATCTGCAGTGACTTTGGAGCCCAAGAAAAGAAAGTATGTCACTGTTTCCATTGTTTCCCCATCTATTTGCCATGAAGTGATGGGACTGGATGCCATGACCTTTGTATTTTGAATGGTGAGGTTTAACCCAGCTTTCTCACTCTCCTCTTTCACTTTCATCAAGAGGCTTTTTAGTTCCTCTTCACTTTCTGCCATGAGGGTTGTGTCCTTTGCATATCTGAGGTTATTGATATTTCTCCCAGAAATCTTGATTCCAGCTTGTGCTTCTTCCAGCCCAGCATTTTGTGTGATAAACTCTGCATATAAGTTAAATAAGCAGGGTGAAAACACACAGCCTTGATGTACTCCTTTCCCAATTTGGAACCAGTCTGTTGTTCCATGTATGGTTCTAACTTTTGCTTCTTGACCAGCATACAGAGTTCTCAGGAGACAGGTATGTTGATCTGGGATTCCCATCTCTTGAAGAACTTTCCATGGTTTGTTGTGATCTACACAGTCAAGGATTTAGCGTAGTCAATGAAGCAGAAGTAGATGCTTTTCTGGAATTCTCTTGCTTTTTCTATGACCCAGCAGATGTAGGCAATTTGATCTCTGGTTCCTCTGCCTTTTCTAAAATGAGCTTGAACATCTGGAAGTTCGTGGTTCATGTACTGTTGAAGCCTGGCTTGGAGAATCTTGAGCATTACTTTGCTAGCGTGTGACATGAGTGCAATTTTATGGTAGTTCGAGCATTTTTTGGCATTGCCCTTCTTTGGGATTGGAATGAAAACTGACCTTTTCCAGTCCTGTGGCCACTGCTAAGTTTTCCAAATTTGCTGGCATATTGAGTGCAGCACTTTCACAGCATCATCTTTTAGAATTTGAAATAGCTCAATGGGAATTCCATCACCTCCACTAGCTTTGTTCATAGTGATGCTTCCTAAGGCCCACTTGAATTCTCATTCCAGGATGTCTGGCTCTAGGTGAGTGATCACACCGTTGTGGCTATCTGGGTCATGAAGATCTTTTTTATATAGTTCTCCTGTGTATTCCTGCCACCTCTTCTTAATATCTTCTGCTTCTGTTAGGTCCATACCATTTCTGTCCTCTATCGAGCCCATCTTTGCAAGAAATGTTCCCTTGGTATCTCTAATTTTCTTGAAGAGATTTCTAGTCTTTCCTATTCTATTCTTTTCCTCTGTTTCTTTGCACTGATTGCTGAGGAAGACTTTCTTATCTCTCCTTGCTGTTCTTTAGAACTCTGCATTCAAATAGGTATATCTTTCTTTTTCTCCTTTGCCTTTCACTTTTCTTTTCTCAGCTATTTGTAAAGCCTCCTCAGACAACCCTTTTGCCTTTTTGCATTTCTTTTCCTTGGGGATGGTCTTGATCACTGTCTCCTTTATAATGTCATGAACCTTCATCCATACTTCTATTAAATCTAATCCCTTGACTCTATTTGTCACTTCCACTGTATAATCGTAAGGAATTTGATTTAGGTTATACCTGAATTGTCTAGTGGTTTTTCTCCACTTTCTTCAATTTAAGTCAAAATTTTTCAATAAGAAGTTCATTATCTGAGCCACAGTCAGCTCCAAGTCTTGTTTTTGCTGTTTATATAGAGCTTCTCCATCTTTGGCTGCAAAAAATATAATCCAACTGATTTTGATATTGACCATCTGGTGATGTCCATGTGTAGAGTCTTCTCTTGCATTGTTGAAAGATGGTGTTTGCTATGATCCATGCATTCTCTTGTTCAAAATTCCGTTAGCCTTTGCCCTGCTTCATTCTGTACTCGACTAAATTTGCCTGTTACTCCAGGTTTTTCTTGACTTCCTACTTTTGCATTTCAGTTCCTATGATGAAAAGGACATCTTTTTTGTGTGTTAGTTCTAGAAGGTCTTGTAGGTCTTCATAGAACAGTTCAACTTCAGCTTTTTCAGCATTAGTGGTTGGGGCATAGGCTTGGATTGCTGTGATACTGAATGGTTTGCCTTGGAAACAGTCAGAGATCATTCCGTCATTTTTGAGAATGCATCCAAGCACTGCATTTCAGACTCTTTTGTCGATTATGAGGGCTACTCTATTTCTTCTAAGAGATTCTTGCCCACAGTAGTAGATATAATGGTCATCTGAGTTAAATTCACCTACTCCAGTCCATTTTAGTTCACTGATTCCTAATATGTCGATATTCACTCTTGCCATCTCCTATTTGACCACTTCTAATTTACCTGGGTTCATATACCTAATATTTCAGGTTCCTATGCAATATTGCTCTTTACGACATTGGACTTTACTTCCACCATCAGTCACATCCACAACTGGGCATTGTTTTCTCTTTGGTTCCATCTCTTCATTTTTTCTGGAATTATTTCTCCACTCTTCTCCAGTAGCATATTGGGTGTCTACTGACCTGGGGAATTCATCTTTCAGTGTCATATCTTTTTGCTTTTTCATACTGTTCATAAGGTTCTCAAGTCATGAATATGGAAGTGGTTTGCCATTCCCTTCTCCAGTGGACCACATTTTGTCATATGTGTCCACCATGACCTGTCTATCTTGAGTGGCCCTACAGGGCATGGCTCATAGTTTCATTGAGTTTGACAAGGCTGTGGTCCATGTGATCAGTTTATTTAGTTAATAAATAAACTGTGATTGTGGTTTTCATTCTCTCTGCCCTCTGAGGGATAAGGATAAGAGGTTTATGGAAGTTTCCTGATGAGGGAGACTGACTGTGGGGGGTGGAAATTAGGTCTTGTTCTGATGGGTAGGCCATGCTCAGTAAATCTTTAATCCAATTTTCTGTTGATGGGTGGGGCTGTGTTCCCTCCCTGTATTTGACTTGAGAGCAAAGATGGTGGAGGTAGTGAAGATAATGGTGACCTACTTCAAAAGGTCTCATGCACACACTGACGCACTCAGTGCCCCTGACCCTGCAGCAGGCCCCACAGACCCACACCTCTGCCAGATTCCTGGACACTGGCAGGCAAGTTTGGGTCAGTCTCTTGTGGAGTCACTGCTCCTTTCTCCTGGATCCTGGTGCACACAAGGTTTTGTTTGTGCCCTCCAAGAGTGTTTCCCCAGTACTGTGTAAGTTCTGTAATCAAATCCCACTGGCCTCCAAAGTCAACTTCTCTGTGAGTTCTCAGTCCCTTTGCCAGATCCCCAGGTTGAGAAATCTGTTGTGGGCCCTAGAACTTTCTTAACAGCATGAGAATTTCTTTGGTATAATTGTTCTGCAGTTTGTGGGTCATCTACTCTGTGGGTCTATGGCAGGATTAATGGTGATCTCCTTCAAGAGGGCTTATGCTACAGGCTGTGTGAGCAGGTAGCTGCACTCAGAACCCCTGCCCCTGTGACAGGCCATTTCTGTTCTGTACTTCCACAAGAGACTCAAACAGAGGTCTGGCTCAGTCTCTGTGGGGTCTCTGGGTCCTGGTGTGCATGAGGTTTTGTTTGAGCCCTCCAAGTATCTCTGGTGGGTATGAGATTTGATTCTAAACACAATTTTGCCCCTCCTACCATCTTGCCAGGACTTTTCCTTTGCCCTTGGGTGTGGGGTATCTTGTTTCTGGTGGGATCCAGTATTCTCCTGTCGATAGTTGTTCAGCCATGGGTTCGATTCTTGGGTCAAGAGGATCCCCTGGAGGAGGGCATAGCAACCCATTCCAGTATTCTTGCCTGGAGAATCCCACAAACAGAGGAGCCTGGCAGGCTACAGTCTATAGGGTTGCAAAGAGTTGGACATGACTGAAGCGACTTAGCATGTACACCCACACAACAGTAACTAACATAATATTATAAAACAACTATGCTCCAATAAAAATTAATTTAAAAAACTTCCAGTGTGAAGTTTTATAATATTCTCTGAAGGTAGGATGTGATAAGTTAAAGGTGCATATTGCAATAAAATAAGAAAATGAGGTATAGCTAATAAAGCAATAGTAGAAATAAAAATTACCCAGAAAAAAAGTAGAGAAAAGCGGGGGGAGAAAAGGAACAAACTAGATGGGACAAACAGAAACAAACAGCAAGACAATGAATTTAAACACAACTGTTGTTGCTGTTGGTAAGTCACTAAGTTGTGTCCAACTTTTCTGTGACCTCATGGACTGTAGCCCACTAGGCTCCTCTATCCAATAGATTCTCCAGGCAAGAACACTGCACTATGTTGCCATTTACTTCTCCAGGGGATCTTCCCAACCCAGGAATCAAACCCATGTCTCCTGCATTGGCAGGCAGATTCTTTACCTGCTGAGCCATCAGGGAAGCCCCAAACACAGCCATGAAAGTGAAAGTGAAAGTGAAGTCGCTCAGTCGTGTCCAACTCTTTGCGACCCCGTGGACTGTAGCCCACCTGGCTCCTCCGCCCATGGGATTCTCCAGGCAAGAATACCGGAGTGGGTTGCCATTTCCTTCTCCAGGGGTTCTTCCCAACCCAGGGATCTAATTCAGGTCTCCCGCATTGCAGGCAGACACTTTAACCTCTGAGCCACCAGTGAAGCTCAAACACAGCTATAGAAGTAATCATATTAGAGATGTAAATGATCTAAATTATTCAAGTATAAGACAGATGGAATAAAAAAGCAAGGCCTACCTTCATGCTGTCTAAAGGAAATCCCAGGTTGAATATAAAGATACAGAGAGGCCAAAGTTCAGTTCGGTTCAGTTCAATCGCTGTCATGTCTGAATCTTTGGGATCCCATGGACTGCAGCAGGCCAGGCCTCCCTGTCCATCACCCACTCCTGGAGTTTCCTCAAACTCATGTCCATTGAGTCAGTGATGCCTTCCAACCATCTCATCCTCTATCATCCCCTTCTCCTCCTGCCTTCAGTCTTTCCCAGCATCAGGGTCTTTTCCAATGAATCAGCTCTTCACATCAGGTGGCCAAAGTATTGGAGTTTCAGCTTTAACATCAGTTCGTTCAATGAACATTCAGGACTGATTTCCCTTAAGAATGGATTGGTTGGATCTCTTCGCAGTCCAAAGGACTCTCAAGAGTCTTCTCCAACACCACAGTTCAAAAGCATCAGTTCTTTAGCACGTAGCTTTCTTTATAGTCCAATCCTCACATTCATACATGACTACTGGAAAAACCATAGCCTTGAGTAGACGGATCTTTGTTGGCAAAGTAATGTCTCTGCATTTCAATAGGCTATCTAGGTTGGTCATAACTTTTCTTCCAAGGAGTAAGCATCTTCTAATTTCATGGCTGCAGTCACCATCTGCAGTGATTTTGGAGGCCAAAAAAATAAAGTCTGACACTGTTTCCACTTTTTCTCATCTATTTCCCATGAAGTGATGGGACCAGATGCCATGATCTTCGTTATCTGAATGTTGAACTTTAAGCCAACTTCTTCACTCTCCTCTTTCACTTTCATCAAGAGGCTTTTTAGTTCCTCTTCAGTTTCTGCCATAAGGGGGGTGTTAATGGCTCTGCTTTTTATTATGCTTTCTAGGTTGGTCATAACTTTTCTTCCAAGGAGTAAGCGTCTTTTTATTTCATGACCACAATCACCATCTTCAGTGAATTCGGAGTCCAAAAGAATAAAGTCTGCCACTGTTTCCACTTTTTCTCCATGTATTTGCCGTGAAGTGATGGGGCTGGAAACTAGTAGCCAATCTGATCACATGGACGACAGCCTTGTCTAACTTAATGAAACTAAGCCATGCCCTGTGGGGAAACCCAAGACAGATGGGTTATGGTGGAGAGGTCTGACAGAATGTGGTCCACTGGAGAAGGGAATGGCAAACCACTTCAGTATTCTTGCCTTGAGAACCCCATGAACAGTATGAAAAGGCAAAATGATAGGATACTGAAAGGGAAACTCCCCAGGTCGGTAGGTACCCAATGTACTACTGGAGATCAGTGGAGAAATAACTCCAGAAAGAATGAAGGGATGGAGCCAAAGCAAAAACAATACCCAGCTGTGGATGTGACTGGTGATAGAAGCAAGGTCCGATGCTGTAAAGAGCAATATTGCATAGGAACCTGGAATGTCAGGTCCATGAATCAAGGCAAATTGGAAGTGGTCAAACAGGACATGGCAAGAGCAAACGTCACATTCTAGGAATCAGTGAACTAAAATGGACTGGAATGGGTGAATTTAACTTAGATGACCATTATATCTACTACTGTGGGCAGGAATCCCTTAAAAGAAATGGAGTGGTTATCATAGTCCACAAAAGAGTCTGAAATGCAGTACTTGGATGCAATCTCAAAAATGACAGAACGGTCTCTGTTCATTTCCAAAGGCAAACTATTCAATATCAGAGTAATCCAAGCCTATGCCCCAACCAGTAACGTTGAAGAAACTGAAGTTGAATGGTTCTATGAAGATCTACAAGACCTTTTAGCACCAACACCCAAAAAAGATGTCCTTTTCATTACAGGGGACTGGAATGCAAAAGTAAGAAGTCAAGAAACACCTGGAGTAACAGGCAAATTTGACCTTGAAGTACAGAATGAAACAGGGCAAAGACTAATAGAATTTTGCCATGAGAATGCACTGGTCATAGCAAACACCCTCTTCCAACAACACAAGAGAAGACTCTATATATGGACATCACCAGATGGTCAACACCAAAATCAGATTGATTATATTCTTTGCAGCCAAAGAAGGAGAAGCTCTATACAGTCAGCAAAAACAAGACTGGGAGCTGACTGTGGCTCAGATCATGAACTCCTTATTGCCAAATTCAGACTTAAATTGAAGAAAATGGGGAAAACCACTAGACCATTCAGGTATGACCTAAATCAAATTCCTTATGATTTTACAGTGGAAGTGAGAAATAGATTGAAGTTACTAGATCTGATAGAGTGCCTGATGAACTAGGATGGAAGTCCGTGACATTGTACAGGAGACAGGGATCAAGACCATCCCCATGGAAAAGAAATGCAAAAAAAAAANAAAAAAAAAAAAAAAAAAAAAAAAAAAAAAAAAAGGCTGTCTGAGGAGGCCTTACAAATAGCTGTGAAAAGAGAAGTGAAAAGCAAAGGAGAAAAGGAATGATATAAGAATCTGAATGCAGAGTTCCAAAGAATAGCAAGGAGAGATAAGAAAGTCTTCCTCAGCAATCAATGCAAAGAAACAGAGGAAAACAACAGAATGGGAAAGATTAGAAATCTCTTCAAGAAAATTAGAGATACAAAGGGAAAGTTTTATGCAAAGATGGGCTCGATATGGACAGAAATGATATGAACTTAATAGAAGCAGAAGATATTAAGAAGAGGTGGCAAGAATACACAGAAGAACTGTACAAAAAAGAGCTTCACGACCAAGATAATCACGATGGTGTGATCACTCACCTAGAGCCAGACATACTGGAATGTGAAGTCAAGTGGCCTTAGCATCACTACCAACAAAGCTAGTGGAGGTGATGGAATTTCAGTTGAGCTCTTTCAAATCCTGAAAGATGATGCTGTGAAAGTGCAGCACTCAATATGCCAGCAAATTTGGAAAGCTCAGCGGCGGCCACAGGACTAGAAAAGGTCAGTTTTCATTCCAATCCCAAAGAAAGGCAATGCCAAAGAATACTCAAACTACCACACAATTGCACTCATCTCACACGCTAGCAAAATAATGCCCAAATTTCTCCAAGCCAGGCTTCAGCGATATGTTAACCACGAAATTCCAGATGTTCAAGCTGGTTTTCGAAAAGGCACAGGAACCAGAGATCAAATTGCCAACATCGGCTGGATCATTGAAAAAGCAAGAGTGTTCCAGAAAAAACATCTATTTCTGCTTTACTGACTATGCCAAATCCTTTGACTGTGTGGATCACAATAAACTGTGGAAAATTCTGAAAGGGAAGGGAATACCAGACCACTTGACCTGCCTCTTAAGAAACCTATATGCAGGTCAGGAAGCAACAGTTAGAACTGGACATGGAACAACAGACTGGTTCCAAATAGGAAAAGTGCCAGGAACTGGCATGGGGAATCCCGCCTGTGGCAAAGGTCATAAGGAAGGAGGCTCGGCATACGCAAAGGTGGGATCGAGCCTCAGGGGTCCCCCTGGAAATTCTCGAGCATCTACCCCCCAAACCAGAGTCTGCCTACTTTACTGCTTTATGCCTTCTCTTACACTTCTGACATTAACAGGGGCTATTCCCAACCATCTTTCTCTGGAAAAAGTTAACTTAGAGCTCCAGTTAACAGTCTCCTGCATATAAAAGGAGTGCCTCAGAACAAACCCCCTCTGTTAGCATTCTAGCTTGCTTTGCAGGTCTATCCAGACTTTTACCGCTATGCATATGATTGTTTGCAGCCTCCCAACTGTGAGAGGCACGAGAAGCCTAAAACATAGAGCCTTTCAAATAGTTAAAAGTTATTAGAGTAGTGCTGGTGTAGGATTTCATTATTGGGCCAATGCTTGTTGCTAAGTTCCCATATCTCTTATCCACTGTGCACCTGGGAGTGGGTTAGTTAACATAGTTGGAATGTAAGAAAACAAAATAGTAGCCTTGAAACTAACCACACCAGACTTTTGAGCTAATTGGTTCTTTCTTTGTTGTAACTTACTGCACCTTTGCTCCGTGAGAAATGTAACTTTGTTTCATACTTTCTGAGGCTGACATAGATTAGAAATATAAAGAAAAAACACTTCAAGGGAAAATAAGTTTTCTGGTTGAACAGCCTTTATCAAAAGAGGGTCTTAAAATGTTCACAGGCCTCCAAAGCCAGAAGATAATGTACACAACATCATTTGTGGGAAAAGGTATAAAAGTCCTTTTGAAAATAAAGTTATTGGGCCTTGCTCACTGAAGCAGCTTGGTCTCCCCGTGTCAGTCATTTTCTCTCCCTCTCCCTCTTTTTTTCAGGCTGATCCCTTGGAGCATAGAGGCTTGCTGCGTTCACTTATCTACCCAGGTTTCTAAGACCTGAACGGGAAGACGTTCTGCATCTTCACTCCCTCATGAGATCGGGAGGGCACCTGTGGCCTCCGTGAACAGGGCAAACTTCTTGTCTCAAAGTTTTATTGGTTCTCTATGTAAACCAAGGAATATCAGCCTCTTTCTCTCCTCTATTTTCTTATCTACAACATTCTTTCCTTGTCTGTCACTAAATCTGCTTGCCGACTCCATCTCCCCTTCGAATTCCCTGGATCCACTGGGGTCCATGGTGGATCAGTCAGTTAGTTCAGTCGCTCAGTTGTGTCTCACTCTTTGCGACCCCATGAATCGCAGCAAGCCTGGCCTCCCTGTCTATCACCAACTTCTGGAGTTCACTCAGACTCACATCCATTGAGTCAGTTATGCCATCCAGCCATCTCATCCTCTGTTGTCCCCTTCTCCTCCTGCCCCCAATCCCTCTCAGCATCAAGGTCTTTTCCAATGAGCCAAAGTATTGGAGTTTCAGATTCAGCATCAGTCCTTCCAGTGAACACCCAAGACTGATCTCCTTTAGGATGGACTGGTTGGATCTTGTTGCAGGCCAAGGGACTCTCAAGAGTCTTCTCCAACACCACAGTTCAAAAACAGCGTTCTTCACAGTCCAACTCTCACATCCATACATGACCACTGGAAAAACCATAGCCTTGACTAGATGGACCTTTGTTTGCAAAGAAATATCTCTGATTTTCAATATGCTATCTAGGTTGGTCATAACTTTTCTTCCAAGGAGTGTCTTTTAATTTCATGGCTGCAATTACCATCTGCAGTGATTTTGGAACTCAAAAAAATAGTCTGACACCGTTTCCACTGTTTCCCACCTATTTCCCATGAAGTGATGGGACCAGATGCTATGATCTTTGTTTTCTGAATGTTGAACTTTAAGCCAACTTTTTCACTCTCCACTTTCACTTTCATCAAGAGGCTTTTTCGTTTCTCCTCACTTTCTGCCATAAGGATGGTGTCATCTGCATATCTGAGGTTATTGTTATTTCTCTCGGCAATCTTGATGCCAGCTTGTGCTTCTCCCAGCCCAGCGTTTCTCATGATGTACTCTGCATAGAAGTTAAATAAGCAGGGTGACAATATACAGCCTTGACGTAGTCCTTTTCCTATTTGGAACCAGTCTGTTGTTCCATGTCCAGTTCTAACTGTTGCTTCCTGACCTGCATACAGTTTTCTCAAGAGGCAGGTCATATGGTCTGGTATTCCCATCTCTTTCAGAATTTTCCATAGTTTATTGTGATCCACCCAGTCAAAGGCTTTGGCATAGTCAATAAAGCAGAAATAGATGTTTTTCTGGAACTCTCTTGCTTTTTCAATGATCCAGCCAATGTTGGCAATTTGATCTCTGGTTCCTCTGCTTTTTCTAAATTCAGCTTGATTTAGAAAGCTTGAACATCTGGAAGTTGATGGTTAATGTAGGCTAATGTAGAAATTTGGAAAAGATATATCATGCATCAATTAAGTATATGAAACCTACAGCAACTATAATATCACACAAAGTGCCTGAGAAGGATCCTATCTCTTTATCAGGGCTAAAGGAGGACCCTTCATCTTGGTAAACAGGTTAGTTCATCAACAAGACACAGTAATGCTGAGTGTGATGCTCCTCATAAGTGATTGAGCTTCAAAAAATCCAAGAGAACTTCAAAATTCAAGAAGTAAAAGCTGACAGAAATAAATGGAGAAACAGGCAAATCCACAGAGTTGGTGATTTCACCACTTCTGTATCAGTAATGTTTATTATTTCCTTTTTTTCCCCTTAAACTGAGCACAAACAAGGGAAGAGAAATTGTATTTCATAATTCAGATTTCTTCCCATCAAACTGACTTGTGGTTTCATTTCCCCATTTCCCACAACCTATCCTTGAGTTGATAGACTGGAGCTGAAAATATGCATGAAGGAACAGAAGGAAAATGAATTCAAAGACTTAAACTGTAGTTGTAGATACTGCATGGGGAAGAGGGGTGCTTTGTGTGTGCCATCTAAGATTTCTGAGCTTTGGTTTCCTCCTTTTTTTCTAAAAAGGATTGTAATCTCTCTTCTGCCTGGAGAATAGAGCCAGAGCCCCTGAAATCACTCCAGGCAGATGGAGGTGGATGCTACTCGTGGTGCTTCAGAGATGGGACCCATGGTGCTTTCAGTGTTCTGTGAGGCTGATTCTTGACATGACCCTAGATGTGCACTGCTGACCAGGCAGCTGCCCTCAGAATTTTCACCAACATTAATGACAACCAGTGGTGCCCACAGGGTTAGGTATGCTGTGAGAGGTGGGCAGAGGCTGATAAGTAGAGACTGAATTGGCTCATTCTTGTCCAAAGTCATCTACATGCACTCAAAGTGGAAAAGGAGTGGGTGAGTGGTGAAATTAAGGGATAGATGTAGAGTGGAGAAAGTCTTATCCTCTCTTCTCTTCAGCAACAAAGGAGATTAGCTTCAGCAATGGGTAGGAAAAAGGGGAAATGATCATTTACCCCTTACTTTTCCATCCTTCACCACAGTGTCATGAGTGTTTTCCAAGGCCAGAAAAGTCCCTTGGAGTTTAAGGGAAACTTAAGAATTTGACTTGGAGGGCCACCACAAGCCCTCTTCTCAGTTCTGATGATCCTTTTGTCGTTCAGTTGCTTGGTCGTGTCTGACTCTTTGCGACCCCATGGACTGCAGCATGTCAGGCCTCCCTGTCTTTCACCAACTCCTGGAGCTGCTCAAACTCATGTCCATCGAGTCAGTGATGCCATCCAACTCCCTCATCCTCTGTCGTCCCCTTCTCCTCCTGCCCTCAGTCTTTCGCAGCATCAGGGTCTTTTCCAGTGAGCCAGCTCTTTGGATCCCCGATGATCCTTTAGGGAATCATAATGCTGCTGATAGGGTGCTGAAGCATTTCTGTTGTCTTTCTGTTATTCGTTTCTAGCCTGATAACACTGTGGGCAGAGAGTAAGAATGGTTTAAGTTTGTTGACATTTGTTTTATAGCCCAGGATATGGTCTATCTTGGTGCACTTTCCATGTGCACTTGAAACAAGTGTGGTAGAATGTTCTCTAAATATCAGTTTGATTCTGTTGCTTGATGGTGTCACTGAACTCTTTTATATCCTTGCTCATTTTCACTGTAGTTATTCTATCAATTGTGGAGAGAGAGGAGTGGGAAGTCTCTAAATGTAATTCTGTATTTGTCTATTTCTTCTTTCAGTTCTGTCAGTTCTTGCTTCACAAATTTTACATCTTTATTTTTGGGAATACATATTTAGGATTGCTTTGTCTTCTTGGTGGATTGACCTTTTTATTACTACATAATGTCTCTCTGTATCTATTAATAGTAATTTTCTGTGTTCTAAAGTCTATTTTGTGTGCGTGCCTGCCAAGTCACTTCAGTCATGTCCAGCTCTTTGCAACTCTATGGACTGTAACCCGCCAGGCTCCTCTACCCGTGGGATTCTCCAGGCAAGAATATTGGAGTGGGTTGCCATGCCCTTCTCCGGGGGATTTTCCTGACCCAGAGGTTGAACCCATGTCTCTCATGTCTCCTGCATTGGCAAGCAGGTTCTTTACTACTAGCACCACCTGGGAAGTCCAAAGTCTGTTTTATTTGATGTTAATTTAGTCATTTCTTCTTTCTTCTGTATGATTAATATTTGCAGGACTAAACTTTTCCACCCTTTTATTTTCAACCTATTTCTACCATATTTGAAACAATTTTCTTGTAAGAAGTATATAGTTGGAGTGTGTTTTAATATACTCTGCCAATCTCTGCTTTTAATTGGTGTATTCAGATATCTTACATTTAGTATAATTACCAAGATGTTAGGACACAAGTCTGCCATTTTATTTTATTATTCTTTCTGTTTTCTCCATTTTTCATTTCTCTATTATCCCATTACACTCCTGTGGGGTAGTTGACCATTTTTAGATTGCTATTTTGACTTATGGGCTTCCTTGGTGGCTCAGTGGTAAAGAACCCACACCTACCAATTCAGGAAAATCAAGTTTGAATCCTGGGTTGGGAAGATCCCCTGGAGAAGGAAGTGGCAACCCACTACAATATTCTTGCCTGGGAAATCCCATGGACAAAGGAGCCTGGCAGTCCTACAGTCCATAGCTTTGCAAAGAATTGGACACAGTTGAAGCAGCTTAGCACACAGCATAACTTTTTAAATGGCAGTTCTGGGTATTGTAATATGTGTATTTAACTTATCACAGTCCACCTATATTATTATTTTACCAGTTGGAGAGAAGTATACAAACTTTACTTCCCCTCCATCCTTTTAACTTTCCCTGTTTACAATAAAATTATCTAAAATTTCCTTCCTCTACATAAATTTAGAACCACATCCGTCAGTGTTATAATATTTTCTTCAACCATTAAACATAATTTAAAAAACTCAAGAGGAAAAGGAAAGTCTACTTACCCTCTTTTTTTTTTTTTTTTTTTTTTTTGCTACTTTCTTCCTTCTTGGTACTCCAAGTCTTCTTTTACTCTTTCTTTCTGCTTCAGAACATCCCGTTGGTCATTTTTTTAGTTAGATCTGCTGGTTGCAAATTCCCTTGGTTAGTGTTTCTTTACCTGAGAATGCACTAATTGTCCTCTCACTATTGAAGGATGTTTTCCCTGGTTATAGATTCTGGGTTGACAGCTCTTTTCTTTCAGTTCAGTAGTTCAGTTGTGTCTGACTCTTTGCGACCCCATGGATGGCAGCACACCAGGCTTCCCTGTCCTTCACCAACTCCTGGAGCTTGCTCAAACTCATGTCCAAGAGTTGGTGATGCCATCCAAACATCTCATCTTCTGTCATCCCCTTCTCCTCTAGTCTTCAATCTTTCCCAGCATCAGGATCTTTTCCAGTTAGTCAGTTCTTCACATCAGGTGGCCAAAGTGTTGGAGTTTCAGCTTCAGCATCAGTCCTTCCAATAAGTATTCAAGACTGATTTCCTTTTAGAATGGACTGGTTTGATCTCCTGGCAGTCTGAGGCACTCTTCAGAGTCTTCTCCAACACCACAGTTCAAACGTATCAATTGTTTGATGCTCAGCCTTATTTATGGTCCAACTCTCACATCCATACATGACTATTAGAAAAACCATAGCTTTGGCTAGATGGACCTTTGTTGGCAATGTAGAGTCTCTGCTTTTTAATATGCTGTCTAGGTTGATCATAACTTTCCTTCCAAGGAGCAAGCATCTTTTAATTTAATAGCTGCAGTCACCATCTGCAGTGATTTTGGAGACCACAAAAAGAAAGTCTCTCACTGTTTCCGTTGTTTCTCCATCTATTTGCCATGGAGTGATGGGACTGGAAGCCATGATCTTAGTTTTCTGAATGTTGAGTTTTAAGCCAGCTTTTTCACTTCCTCTTTCACCATCACCGAGGGGCTCTTTAGTTCCTCTTCATTTTCTGCCATAAGGGTGGGGTCATCTGCATATCTGAGGTTATTGATATTTCTCTCAGCAATCTTGATTCCAGCTTGTGCTTCATCCAGCCCAGCATTTTGCTTGATGTACTCTGTGTATAAGTTAAATAAGCAGGGTGACAATATACAGTCTCAACGTACTCCTTTTCCAATTTGGAGCCAATCTGTTGTTCCACATCCAGTTCTAACTGTTGCTTCTTGACCAGCATACAGATTTCTCAGGAGGCAGGTAAGGTAAGGTGATCTAGTATTCCCATCTCTTGAAGAATTTTCCATGGTTTGTTGTGATCTACACAGTCAAAGGCTCTGGGCATAATCAGTAAAGCAGAAGTAGATGTTGTCTGGAGTTCTCTTGCTTTTCCCATGACCCAGTGGATGTAGGCAATTTGATCTGTGGTTCCTCTGCCTTTTCTAAATCCAGCTTGAACATCTTGAAGTTCATGGTTCATGTACTGTTGAAGTCTGGCTTGGAGAATTTTGAGCATCACTTTACTAGCATGTGAGATGAGTGCAATTGTGAAGTAGTTTGAACATTCTTTGACATTGCCCTTCTTTGGGATGGAAGGAATACTGACATTTTCTAGTCCTGTAGCTACTGCTGAGTTTTCCCAATTTGCTGGCATATTGAGTGCAGCACTTTCACAGAATCATTTTTTAGAATTTGAAATAGCTCAGTTGGAATTCTATCACCTCCACTAGTTTTGTTCGTAGTGATGCTTCCTAAGGCCCACTTGAGTTCACATTCCAGGATGTCTGGCTCTAGGTGAGTGATCACACCATCATGATTATCTGGGTCATGAAGATCTTTTTTTGTATAGTTCTCCTGTGTATTCCTGCCACATCTTCTTGATATCTTCTGCTTCTGTTAGGCCCATACCATTTCTGTCCTTTATTGAGCCCATCTTTGCATGAAATATTCCCTTGGTATCTCTAATTTTCTTCAAGAGATCTCTAGTCTTTCCCATTCTGTCTTTTCTTTCAACACTTAGAAAATATTGTGTCACTTCCTTCTGGCCTCCATGATTTCTGATGAACAGTCTCGAGATGGTTCTGAACCACCATGGAGGCAGAGCATGACATGCTCTCAAGCATCTGCCATTTCTGTCTCCCTGTCTAAAGAATAGGATCCAGACACTACTCCCTTTTCCAGTATGTAGGTAGGGTTGGAGGTAAAGGTCTCCTGTTGTTTCTGAGTTTGTCCTTGCACATCAGCTACTTCATGATCACGGTTTACTTGAATGTCACTCAGCTCTGTAGTGAGTCTCAGCTTGATTTGGTTTTGGTTAGCAGCTGACCTCCAGGATCCATGTCCTCCCCAGGTCATTGCTGCCATCACCATGCCATTCTCAGAGGAGACTAATGTGGAGGCAGACTGCATTCCACTCTAGTGTCCTGCTGACCCACACCTATGTAAGACCTGCCATTTCATCTACCTGAATGGCAACAAGAAGTAATTGTTGTGTGTTGACCACAGATAACTAAAGAAAATCACCACAGGGAAGACATGTTCATTTCCTAGGACTGCCATAACAAAGTAGCACAAATGAAGTGGCTTATAATAACAGAAATTTATTCTCTCACAGGTCTAGAGGTCAGAAGTCCAGAATAAATGTGCTGGCAGGGCCATGCTTCTCCTGAAGACTGTTAGGAAGGCTCCTTCCTTGACTACTCTAGCTTCTAGTGGCCTCAGGCAGCATTATTCCAACCTCTGTTTCTGTCTTCATATGACTGTCTTTCCAATGCATGTGTCTGTGTCCAATCCCCCTCTTGTAATAAGGATACCAGTTATATGGATTACAGCTCATCCCAATGGCTTTACCTTAACAATCAAATCTACAAGGATCTTTTTTGCAAGTAAGATCACATTCATAGTGTTAGGGCTTCAGCATCCTTTTGGGGACCACAGAGGATTCAGGCTTAAAAAGTGAAGCTGAATATAAATGTTAACAGAGTACAAGGAACTAAAGCTAAAACCTTGTTGTCAACACTCTCACGAGCCCATTCTTATCTTTGGATGTTTCACATAAATGCAATCATATCTTCATGTGATCTTTTCCCTGGCTTCTTTCACTTAGCATAATGCTTTCAAAGCTTATTCATATTGTTGCATGTAACTGTACTCCATTCCTTTTTAAAAATATTTGTTTATTTATTCACTGTATCAGGTCTTAGTTGCAGCACATGGAATCTTCATTGTGTGCCCGATCTCCCTAGTTGTAGCACACAGCCTCAGTCGTTGTGGCACACAGGCTCTCTAGTTGTGGCACATGGGCTGTGGAGCAGGAAGGCTTAGTAATTGTGGAGCCCAGTCTCAGCTGTTCCATGGCATGTGAAATCTTAGTTTTAAAACTAGTGATCGTACCCGTGTCCCCTGCTTTGGAGTGGATTCTCAACCACTGGACCACCATGGAAGTCCCTACTCCATTCCTTTTTATGGCTAAGTAATACTCCATTATATGTATATATATATATATATATATAGGGTGTGTGTGTGTGTGTATCCATTCATTAGTTGTCCATTTGGGTTGTTTCTGCTTTATTTTACTATTATGAATAGTGATGCTTTATCATTCATGTAGAATTTTTGGATTGAACATGCATTGTCAGTCCTCTTGGATATATACCTAGGAAGTGAAATTACTGTATCATATGGTAATCTATGTGTAACTTTTTGAGGCAATGCCAAACTGTTTTCTACAGCAGTTACATCATTTTACATTCTCACCAGCAGTGGACAAGTGTTAAGTTTATCCACATACTCATCAGTATTTGTTATTTTTTCTCTTTTAAAAAAACCCCAGGGAGTATGAAGTGGTATCTTGTTTTGATTTGCATTTCCCCAATGACAAATATGTGAACCGTGAAATTCCAGATGTTCAAGCTGGTTTTAGAAAAGGCAGAGGAACCAGAGATCAAATTGCCAACATCCACTGGCTCATCGAAAAAGCAAGAGAGCTCCAGAAAAACATCTTTTTCTGCTTTATTGACTATGCTAAAGCCTTTGACTGGGTGGGTCATAATAAACTGTGGAAAATTCTGAAAGAGATGGGAATACCAGAACACTTGACCTTCCTCTTGAGAAACCTATATGCAGGTCAGGAATCAACCTGGACACGGAACAACAGACTGGTTCCAAAGAGGAAAAAGAGTATATCAAGGCTGTATATTGTCACCCTGCTTATTTAACTTCTATGCAGAGTACATCATGAAAAACTCTGGGCTGGGAGAAGCACAACCTGGCATCAAGATTGCCGGGAGAAATATCAATAACTTCAGATATGCAGATGACACCACCCTTATGGCAGAAAGTGAAGAGGAACTAAAAAGCCTCTTGATGAAAGTGAAAGTGAAGAGTGAAAAAGTTGGCTTAAAGCTCAACATTCAGAAAATGAAGATCATGGCATCTGGACCCATCACTTCATGGGAAATAGATGGGGAAACAGTGGAAGCAGTGTCAGACTTTATTTTGGGGGGCTCAAAAATCACTGCAGATGGTGACTGCAGCCATGAAATTAAATGACGCTTACTTCTTGGAAGAAAAGTTATGACCAACCTAGATAGCCTATTGAAAAGCAGAGACATTACTTTGCCAACAAGGTCCGTCTAGTCAAGGCTATGGTTTTTCCAGTAGTCATGTATGGATGTGAGAGTTGGACTGTGAAGAAGGCTGAGCACTGAAGAATTGATGCTTTTGAACTGTGGTGTTGGAGAAGACTCTTGAGAGTCCCTTGGACTGCAAGGAGATCCAACCAGTCCATTCTGAAGATCAGCCCTGGGATTTCTTTGGAAATAATTATGCTAAAGCTGAAACTCCAGTACTTTGGCCACCTCATGCGAAGAGCTGACTCATTGGAAAAGACTCTGATGGTGGGAGGGATTGGGGGCAGGAGGAGAAGGGGACGACAGAGGATGAGATGGCTGGATGGCATCACTGACTCGATGGATGCGAGTCTGAGTGAACTCCGGGAGATGGTGATGGACAGGGAGGCCTCGTGTGCTGCAATTCATGGGGTCGCAAAGATTCGGACACGACTGAGCAACTGAACTGAACTAAATTGAATGACAAATGATGTCATTTTTTTTTCACTTGTTTATTGGCCAGTTGTGTATCTTATTAAAGAAACTCTTAATCAAATCTTTCACTCATTTAAAAACTGGATTATTTGTCTTCTTGTAGAGTTGTAAGAGCTCATTATATATTTTGGATATGAGATCTTTATCAGGTTGGCAAATATTTTCTCCCATTCTTTAGGCTGTCTTTTCACTTTCTAGATAGTGTTATTTAATGGGAAAATGTTTTAAATTTTGATTAAATATAACACCTGTTTTTCTTTGGTGCTTTTGATGTCATATATTAGAAACTGTTGTCTGATACATGGTCATGAAGATTTGCACTTGTTTTCTTCTAAGAGTTTTCTAGTTTGAACTCTTATATTTAGGTCTTTGATCCATTTTGAGTTAATGGTTTTATATTGTGCAAGATAAACATCCAAATTTACTATTTTGCTTGTGAATATCCAGTGGTCCCAGCACTATATGTTGTTTCTATCCATTAAGCTGTTATAGGTATTCTTCATGGCATTCTTTATCCTCTTGTGTATATCCCACGTTTATACAGACAGCTCTCTAGTGTTGAACTAGGTGATTGCCTGCCCTCTGGGATCCCTGGCATGTTCCTCCCCACATGCCCATCAGCTCAACCAGGATCACTTAGGAAGTTCCTAGCCTTCATTCCTTCCCAAAGCAAGAGCAAGAATCAGATGTTTCTCATTATTTGACTCATAGATTAAAACTATCCATTGTTCACATGGGGCACTTTGTTATTCTATTTTCATTCTTTTTTCACATTTATTTTCACCTATCACCATCCCTTTTCTCAGAGGAGTGACAATGGCAGGATATTTCTCTGTTTACTCTAAGAGTGTATCAAAAAGTGAACAAGAAAAAAAGCAAGATCCCCTATCAGGGCCTCTGCTGAGATCCACACACAACTCCTTAAACCAAAACGGCCTTTGCAGCTGAGGAAATTTCAAGCCTTAGCATTGGCGTTGGTGTTCCTGTTAGTGTTTGCAATGGCATCCGTGCAGGGTTTCAGGGCCTCACAGGGTTTGTGGGCCCAGTTGTTACAGATCATTTTTTCCTTTTCACACGTCTCTTTAGTGATCTCAGGACTTCCCTGGTGGTTCAGCTGGTAAAGAATCTGCCTGTAATGTGGGAGACCTGGGTTTGATCTCTTTGGGAGGATACCCTGGAGAAGAGAAAGGCTACCCACTCCAGTATTATGGCCTGGAGAATTGCACGGACTGTATAGTCCATGGGGTCACAAAGAGTTGGACACAACTGAGCGACTTTCACTTAGTGATCTGAGGTCATCAGTAGCCCGAGAATCTCTGGCTGGGTAGGCAAGAGGCAGAGGATACTGTAGGGAGAGACCTGGAAGTGCATAGTGTATTAGAGATAGGCTTCTGGTTGGTGTGTGAAGACAGTGGTGTTGGGGATAAAGCAAATGTGAATCAAGAGATAGGGAGGCACACCTAGGACTGATGATACAGGATAACCTGGCTCACTTATCTGCACCAGACAGCTGATTCTCCCAGGCATGCCTGGCACAGGGGTGACTCTCTAGCCCACAATCGTATCACCAGTTCTCAGCCCACAAAGACTTATTTCTCTTTTGAGATTCACATAAAATAAAAATCTCCAATCTGCTTAAATCTTTAAACTTATCCCTGAATTGAAAAGCCATACCCTTGCTTACCCTGTGAGTTGGTCAGCTAGTGGGAAAACTCCTCCTTGGGAGGAGACTTTCTGGAGGATCTCCATGGGCCCTAGGGAACCGAGTCTCCAATGACAGTCTCTTTGGACGTCCAGAAACATCTGCATTCAAGCTGCTGAGGGGCAACAATCCCCTGCCGGTACAGAGGGCCAGGTCTGCACTAATGTCTTCTCTCCTTGCCATCACACACCTGAGTGAGTGTGTGGGTGCATGGTTGTTTGCCGGTGGGGTCAGGAATGAGACAGCAGCATCTGTGTTCAATGCGTATATAAAGTGGATGAAGAAACATCTGCAAATACTGATTTCTTTGAACACAATGTGACTGTCCATTACATTTATTTCTTCCATTCAGTTCAGTTCAAGCAAATCAATATGTACTCAGACTCTGCCTCAGTTCTGCCCTTTGTTCACCGAGGAGTCCAGGGGGTGAGAGGGCAAATGGTCCTCATCTCCTTTCAGGAGTAAAAAGAGTTCAGTGACAGGATGGAGTCAAAGGCAGTCTGAGGCAAAGTGGAAAACACCTAAAATTAACGGTGGCTTTTAGGCTCTGCAAAGTGGGCAGTTCAGGGACCGCCAGGTAACAGAGGAAGGTTTCAGGTGGGAGATTTGCCTGGCATGCCTCTAGATTAGGCGAGGTGAGGGAGAAAAGCAGGGAATGCATGCGCTGAAGCAGCAGCGCACCTGAGATGACCGTGATTATCACTGCAAGGGACGAAGTGTTATTTACAGTGTGTCAGGACTGACCTCGCCAAAGGCATCAATCAGGCAGCTACCTGCCAAGCAGGTACAGCAGGAACAGGGCGCCCAGCAGGGCCGCCAGGCCCAGCTTATACCAGGTCCCGGCCCCGCCTTGGGCCCCCGCCACAGCCCGGCCAGCGGCCAGTCGCTCCGCCACCCTGCGCAGCCTCTCCTCCGGGCTCAGCCCGCCCAGCGTCTGCGCCAGGCGGTACACGTCGTTGGTGTAGGGGGCGCCGCCGTGGTCCCTCACCAGCTCCTCCACCAGCCCCATCAGCTCCCCGACCTGCGCCTCCCGCTCCCCGTCGGCCGCTCGGTTGTCGAAGGCGCAGCAGCGGCCCCCGCACTCGGCCACCAGCTCCCGGAGCGCGCGGTTGTCGGTGTCGCGCACGTACTGCTGCAGCGAGCCCCCCGCCAGGTCCTCCCTGCGGGTGAAGACCACGACGGCGCGCGCCGCGATGCCCGCCCCGAAGAGCGCCTTCACCCCTTGCCAGGCGCGCAGGTCCTGGGCGGTGAAGCGGCCGAGCTGGGTCACCAGGAGCACGGCGTGGGGCCCCGGGGCCGACAGCAGGTAGCAGCGGCCTCTCTCCTCGAAGCCCGGGTCTGCCTGGGCGACCTCGGGGCTGAAGAGGTCGGGGGTGTCGAGGACTTCCACGTCCCACGAGGCCCAGCGGCAGCTCCCGGTGGCGCAGGCGCTGGTCACGGCCGTGGCCGCGAGCCTGGAGAGGAAGTGCTTCCGCCTGAGGATGCTGTTGCCCGTGGCGCTCTTCCCGGCCCCCGACCTCCCGGCCAGGAGGAGGCGCAGCCTGCGCTCCTGCAGGGCGGACCTGGACTCCTGGAAACCTGTGGGCACCGGTGGTCTGTAAGCTTTGGAACCTGAGAGCAACACGTCCCGGTCCCCGGGTCTCCTGGACGCCTTGCGAGCAAAGGAGAACAGCGCTTCCTCGGTTGTGTTTGGGGCCAGACCTTTACTGAGTGACCTGGTGTGAGATTTGGGCACTCCAAGGGGTCTCTACCCGTCTGTTTCTCCCGTCTTTGGCGTCACACGGGCACCTGTAGGTGCTCCAGCAGCTGCTGAACGTCTCTCTAGAGGATGCGCCTTTGTAATACAGGCCATTACTTCGTCTGATATGATCTGTCATCCAGGCTGTGCAGAGCTGGTCCCCAATGACAATTTCTGTCTTATTTTCCCTGATACTGTCCCACTGGAGAAAGGGGTGGGGCAGTGCGCCCAGCCGGGAGGGCTATCTGGAGTTCCAAAGCCGGGGTTTGAATCATAGACCTGTCCTCTACCAGCCTTGTAACCCTGGGAAGCTGCTTAATCTAAGTGGTAAACCTCTTCTACACAAACGCAATCAATACTGTAGCATTGTCCTTATAGGACACTGTCAGAAAATAAGATGAGATCAACTCTCTTCCTTCCCTTCCTGCCTCCCTCCTCCTCCTCTATTGTCTCTTAAACCTGCTATCTAAGAAGACACTTGTGTAGCCCTCCATCCTTGTTCCTTAACACCTTCTACCTGGTGAACCATGTTCCCTCTAATACACGACTTGATGCCCTCTACATCCACTTCTGTTTATTCATTTTATTTTGGAAACAGAGATACAGGTTAGTCAAAGAAGTTGATATCTCACAGCAGGGTGGGGACAAAGATCCAGGTGAAGTGCCAGCCCCAGGCCTCTTGCTGCTTCACCCCAGCATCAAGTCACCTCTCGGCTTCTCTTGTTCTGTCTTGAATTAGCCCATCCCCCTACCATCCAGGGTTCACACTTGGGGGCAAATACGCATTGTGAGATGTGTTCTTACCATAGGCATTTTCTTCATCTCTTGCCAACTTCCGTCCTCCCATGATTACCTGAAAGAGTCCCAGACACAATTTGTTCATTTACTCATTCATCAGATAGGTGTATCTGCCTATAGTCTGTCAAGCCAGGTCTAAAATGCTGGTGACCCTACAGTGAGAAGATCATAGTTCCTGCCTTCCCTGGGGCATTGGAAAGAGATTGGAGGAAATGTTCAGCAAAGACATTTGGAGGAGCCTAGTCTGGGAATGGGATGATGCTGTGAGAACACCTGGTAAGCTTGGCTTTGTCTTCTCAGGGCCCCCAAATGCAAAGAGCAGAGAGGAGATGATAACATTTACTCCATGTCAAGATGAGCCCCTTAGCTGGTCTGGAAATCAGCAGGGCTTATTGTAGGGGCTGTAAGATACTGAGACCCTGGTCTTGAAGAGCATGTACAGCTTGCTTGCCCCCAGTCCCAGTGCAGAGGCAGTAGATTGGACACTGCCTGGTGCTCTGGCCAGCCTGCCAGGACTGCCCCCAGAGCACCTCCCAGCACCCGGGATCCTACTCCATCCGCTACTGCTCCCCTCAAAGGCAGAGGCCACCACTGCCAGTGGGTAGGTGAGCACCAGGGAAGGAGCAGAGAAAGCTCTGTGTTCTGGCTCCAACCCATCCTGCCTCGGTGTGTACCCCTTGGTACTGAAAAAATGAAACCAGCTCACAAGTGAGGCCCCAAGCCCTCAGGCCCTGGCTATGCCCCCAGCCAAGGTGAAGACAGTCGTCAATCTGGGGGAAGATTAAGCTCCCTTAAGACGCCCGCTCCTGCCACTTGGCTTTTGACTCCTCCCACAATAGGGTGGCAACTGGTATGGAGCCTAGGAGAAGCACTGGCTGGCACCTGGCTCTGGCTGTAGCCCCTCCGACTCCAGCCCTGCCTCCCACCACTGTGGTGGCTGCCAGCACACCCTGGGAGAAGACACAGTCACCACTCACTTCCAGTCCAGCTCTCCCACCAAAGCCACCAGGCACATGCACACTGCAAAGGAACACTTCCACGCAAGGACATGCCTTCAAGACCAGGACAGGTGACCGTTCACCTAACTTTATAGCAGCAGACTGAGAAAGCTAAAGAAAATGAGAAAACAGAGGCATATATTTTAAATGAAAGAACAAGATAACAGAGACAGATAATTTGCTTGCCAAAGAGTCCAAAGCAACAGTAGTAAAAATGCTAAGTGAACTTGTGAAAACAAGAACTGAACACAGTGGAAACTTCAGCAAAGAACTAGAAAATATAAAAACCAGTCAGAGCTGACGATTATGATAAAGGAAATGAAAAACATGCTAGAAGGAATTCAGGCCAGCTGAGGTGACAGAGAAGAACACATAAGACAGAAGACTGGAAATCACCTAACCAGAACAGCAAAAAGAAAACACGTTTAAAAAATGGATGATAGTTTATGGGTCCTCTGGGACAACATCAAGTGTGCTAACATTCACGTTATAGGAAGAGACGAGAGAGAAGTGGGTCAAAAATGTGTTTGGTGAAATTATAATTGAAAAGTTTCCTAACTTGAGGAAGAAAACAAATATTCTGGTACAAGAGGCATGGGGCACCGCTGTCAGAATAGCTGTCTTCAGAAAACAAGAAATAACACGTGTTGGCAAGGATGTAGAGAAAAGGGAGCCCTAGGGCACTGATAGTAGGAATGTCAATTCCTACAGTAATGGTAGAAAACAGTATGGTGGGTCCTTGAAAAATTAAAAATAGAACTTCCATATGATCTAGCAGTTTTACTTCTGGGTATATATCCAAAGGAAACGAAAACACTAATTCAGAAAGATGTATGCTCTCCAATATTCATAGCAGCATTATTGATAATAACCAACATAGGAAAGCAACCTAAATGTCCATCAATAGATGATTGGGTAAAGTAGGCGTTTTATATACACACATATACAGGACTCAGGTCAGCTTTATCGTCCACTTCAAACTCTACCTCTTCACGTCGCCACCTGGTTCTTACAGACAACTGTGTTCTCCCCAATTGGCTCCAACAACAAAAGAAAAGCAAAGAGAGAGGCTGGCTCAATAACCCGTCTCAAAGAACTCAGAGGGCAGTTTTGTCTAGAACTCAAGCCAAAACTGTTTGCATTTCTGCAGTATCTCTCCTGCACCCCCCACTCCCCAAAGCTTTCAGTAAAGTTTGTCCCAGGGGCAAATCCCTTGATGTGATTAGTTATTTTGTATCTAGAAATCAACAGGCTCCCTTAATTGACACCAGAAGTGACATGAAGAAAGAGCTACAAGATTCAAAACCAAGAAGAAGACTTTACCTGAAGCAAGATGTCCCCGTCAAAGGTGGAAATGAGAAAGTATGCTACAGGAAATCCACAAAACTCTTGGGTATGCCCTTTGGAACTTCCTGCAAAGTTTGGAATGGAATTTGGGAAGTTCTTCTGAGGTTCTTAACAGCTAAAATCTGGGGTTACAAAGGTATACAGTTATTGGAAAAAGTAAAACTTGTACAATCCTTTCTTTTAAAACTTCAAGGGGCCAAGGTTTATTTAGCTAGTCCAGTACTCATTGAACCTGGCATCTTTTGGAAATATTTAGGAGACTGTTAAACATGTATGTATTTTTATCTTTTGCAATATTTTTTACTTTCTATAGTTCCTTTGATCTTATTTACCATGTGCAATGCACATTTTTATGTAGCCACAATGCTGTCACATACACTATTCACAGTCTGTGTTTTTTTTAGTATTATGCACACCTGCCATATTGCTCCAATCTTTATTTTATGGCTGCAGAAATGCCATTGTGGTGATTCACAATATATAAAAACGTGTATTTCTTAGATTTATATTCCTATATCTGTACTTAAAAAGATTAAGTCCCCCCCCCATACCGAATTATTTTTAATCATTCAGCCCATGATTTGAGTTTTTGAATCAGTTATCCTAGTCTCTCCCCTTCAGTACACAGTTGGGATGAGGAAATTAACATGGTACAGCAGCCCACAAAGCCCAGCTTGACTTGGGGAGAAGATATTCAAGAGTCCCTGTAGGGCAAGGGGTGAGGACCAAGTTTATAACCTTAGTTGTTTCCTGCACTATTGTGGATAGTGCTAAGGAGAGTGAGGTTTTAGGAAAATTACAGAATTTTCACTTTGTAACTTGTTCTGAGGTTAGCTTTCCTTATAAGTCCCAGGATTACCTTTTGCCTTTGCTGAATATGCTTTTGGGGGGTGTTTGTTGACTTTGAAAATGCATTTTAGTGTCTGCAGTAGTTCTAGCAATCGCCTTTCTTTTTTACTAGGGGACTAGGGAAGGATAGGGGCTGCCAGGTGGCTCAGTGGTAAAGAATCTTGCTGCAAATGCAGGAGACACAAAAGATGTGGGCTTGATTCCTGGGTCAGGAGGATCCCCTGAAGTAGGAATTGGAAACCCACTCCAGTACTTCTGCCTGGAAAATTTCATGGATGGAGGAGCCTGGTGGGCTACAGTCCATGGGGTTGCAAAGAGTCGGACATGACTGTGTGACTTCACTTTCACTTTCAAGAGTATGTGCATCACGTAGCATCACTGATTCAAGGGATGTGAATTTCGAGCAAACTCCGGGAGATAGTGGAGGACAGAGGAGACTGGTGGGCTATAGTCCAGGGGTTGCAAAGAGTTAGACACGACTGAATGACTAAACAACAGGAGCATGTGCAACAAGAGCTGGAGAGTGATGCTTACCACTTCTTCTGAACTTACTCTATTTGACACTCAAAACATCCTTACTAACCTATGCATGTGAAGTTACTGTTTCTAGGTCTTGCTTCCCTTTCTCATACTTACTAGAATGCACATGCTCGCTAGTCAGTTTCACATGGGCTCTTCCTGTTCCCCACAGGTCTTACTCCAGAACTGACTCCCTTTCCCTTACACTCACCTTTCCTGCAGAATTGGTGACAGGCTCTAATGTTAGATCCAAGAAGCTCCTGATCTGCTGCCTGCCCTTGGCTGTGGGTGCAGTGACTGGTTTCCTCCCCACCAATGAGGAAGTCTCTGTGCCACTCAGAGCTCAAGAAGCTCAGGGAGGGGAGGGCCCAGGGGTGATGACTTAAAGAGACAGCAACATTAACCAGTGAACTGGTGGGTATGCAGTATTGTCACTGCATATCCTATCCTATGCTGATCACCTGGTAGCTCAGCTGGTAAAGAATCTGCCTGCAATGCAGGAGATCCTGGGTCAGGAAGATATCTTGGGTCAGGAAGATACCCTGGAGAAGAGATAAGCTACCCACTCCAGTGTTCTTGAGCTTCCCTGGTTAGCACAGTCAGTAAAGAATCTGCCTGCAATGCAGGAGACCTGGGTTCAATCCTTGGGATGGGGAAGTTCCCTGGAGGAGGGCATGGCAACCTACTCCAGTATTCTTACCTGGAGAATCCTCATGGACAGAGGAACCTGGAGGGCTGCAGTCCATGGGGTCACAGAGTCGGACATGACTGAGCAACTAAACACGTCCTATCCCATAGCTCTGGGCTATGGTAATGTTTTCCAAAGGTTTCTCTGACACCAGCATCTTGTCCCCAACAAGGGCTATACCATCAGTGAGGAAGAGCATTTTAGGTTTCTGAGATCTCTTTTTATTTCCAACTTTTGACCAATAGTTTTATCTCCAGTTGTCTCTTGCTTTTTAGGCATTTTTAAATAAAATGGCCTCTTGAGTGTTTCCTTTCCCAGGACAGGAATTTTTGAGTGAACATCAGCATGGACAATGCCATAAACGTGGTTCTACCTGCCAGGAACATCACCCTCTAGGTTTCAGTTCAGTTCAATTCAGTGGCTCAGTCGTGTCCGACTCTGCAACCCCATGAATTGTAACACGCCAGGCCTTCCTGTCCATCACCAACTCCCAGAGTTCACTCAGACTCGCGTCCATCGAGTCAGTGATGCCATCCAGCCATCTCATCCTGGGTCGTCCCCTTCTCCTCCTGCCCCCAATCCCTCCCACCAGCAGAGACTCTTCCAATGAGTCAACTCTTCACATGAGGTGGCCAAAGTACTGGAGTTTCAGCTTTACCATCATTCCTTCCAAAGAAATCCCAGGGTTGATCTCCTTCAGAATGGACTGGTTGGATCTCCTTGCAGTCCAAGGGACTCTCAAGAGTCTGCTCCAACACCACAGTTCAAAAGCATCAATTCTTCAGTGCTCAGCCTTCTTCACAGTCCAACTCTCACATCCATACATGACTACTGGAAAAACCATAGCCTTGACTAGATGGACCTTAGTCAGCAAAGTAATGTCTCTGCTTTTGAATATGCTATCTAGGTTGGTCATAACTCTTCTTCCAAGGAGTAAGTGTCTTTTAATTTCATGGCTGCAATCACCATCTGCAGTGATTTTGGAGCCCCCCAAAATATTTATTGAGATATAATTGAATGTAACATCATATACATTTAAAATTCATGTTTTGATTTGATATATACTGCAAAATGATTACCATCACAATGTTAGCTAACATTTGCATCACTTCGCATAATTATTTCTTTTTGGTGGTGAGATCTACTATCTTGGCAATGTTCAAGTAGGTAATACCAAATTGCACTATAATCACTGTGTGTGTACCTACTCATCTTCTCCCTGGAGGTTTGTACTCTTTGACCAACATCTTCAAATTTCTCCCACCCCCCAGACCTTAGTAACCATCATTCTACTCTCCATTTCAAGGAATTTGACTTTTTAAAATTCCACATTAAAAACTGATACCATATAGTGTTTGTCATTCTCTGTCTGACTTATTTCACTTAGTTAATGCCCTCAACTGCACACATTTGCACTCATCCCACATGCTAGCAAAGTAATGCTGAAAATTCTCCAAGCGAGGCTTCAACGGTACATGAACTGTGAACTTCCACATGTTGAAGCTGGATTTAGAAAAGGCAGAGGAAAAAGATCAAATTGCCAACACCCATTGGATCATAGAAAAAACAACAGAATTCCAGAAAAACATCTACTTCTGCTTCATTGATGACACTAAAACCTTTGACTGTGTGGATCACAAACAACTGTGGAAAATTCTGAAAGAGATGGGACTACCAGACCACCATACACGCCTCCTGAGAAAGCAAGGAGCAACAGTTAGAACTGGCTGTGGAACAATGGACTGGTTTCAAATTGGGAAAGGAGCATGTCAAGGCTGTATATTGTCACCCTGCTTATTTGACTTATATGCAGAGTACATCTTGTGAAGTGCTGGGCTGGATGAATCACAAGCTGGAATCAAGATTGCTGGGAGAACTATCAATAACCTCAAATATACAGATTACACCACCCTTATGGCAGAAAGTGAAAAGGAACTAAAAAGCCCCTTGTTGAGGGTGAAAGAGGAAAGTGAAAAAGCTGGGTTAAAATTCAACATTCAAAAAATCAAGATCATGGCACCTGGTCCCATCAGTTCATGGAAAATAGATGGGGAAACAATGGAAACAGTGACAGACTTCATTTTCTTGAGCTCCAAAATCACTCCAGATGGTGACGGCAGCCATGAAATTAAAAGACAGTTGCTCCTTGGAAGAAAAGCTATGACCAACCCAGACAGTATATTAAAAAACAGAGACATTAGTCTTCCAACAAAGGTCCGTCTAGTCAAAGCTGTGGTTTTTTCAGTAGTCATGTGTGGATGGAAGATTTGGACCATAAAGAAGGCTGAGCACTGGTGAATTGATGCTTTTGAACTGTGACATTGGAGAAGACTCTTGAGAGTCCCTTGGACTGCAAGGAGATCCAACCAGTCCATCCTATAGGAAATCAGTCCTGAATATTCCTTGGAAGGACCAATGCTGAAGCTGAAGCTCCAAAATTTTGGCCACCTGATGTGAAGAACTAACTCATTGGAAAAGACCCTGATGCTGGGAAATACTGAAGGCAGGAGGAGAAGGGGATGACAGAGGATGAGATGTTTGAATGGCATCGCTGACTCAATGGACATGAGTTTGAACAAGCTCCAGGAGTTTGTGATGGGCAGGGAAGCCTGGCATGCTGCAGTCCATGCGATCACAAAGAATCATACATAACTGAGTTACTGAATCAAACTGAACTGAAATACCCTCAAGTTCCATCCATGTTGTTGTAAACAGAAAGATGTCTTTCTCTCTTGTGGCTGAATAATATTCTACTGTGTGTGTGTGTATGTATATACATATACGTGTGTGTGTGTGTGTGTGTGTGTATACATATACACAGCTTCCCTGATAGATCAGTGGTAAAGAATCTGCCTGCACTGCAGTAGCTGCAAGAGACATGTGTTCGATCCCTGGGTCGGAAAGACTCCCTTGAGGAGGAAATGAGGACCGACTCCAGTATTCCTGTCTGGAAAATTCCATGGACAAAAGATCCTGGCGGGCTGCCGTTCATGGGGTCACAAAGAGTCAGACCCTACTGAGCACACGTATATATATGCATACACTCTACATCACCTTTATCCATTCATCCGTAGACAGAACCTTAGGTTGTTTACGTATCTTGGCTACGTGAATAATACTGCAGTGAAGACGGGAGTGCAAATACCACATCAAGATTCTGTTTTCCTGTCCTTTGGCTAGATATCCAGAAGTAGGATTGTTCAACATATAGTGAGCGTGAGGTCACTCAGCCGTGTCCGACTCTTTGCGACCCCATGGACTGTAGCCCACCAGGCTCCTCTGTCCATGGGATTCTCCAGGCAATAGTGGATTGCCATCTCCTTCTCCAAGGGATCTTCCCAACCCAAGGATCGAACCCGGGCATCCCACATCGTAGACAGATGCTTTACCATCTGAGCCATCAGGGAAGTCCAGTCTGTATGGTACTGTATATCAACATATAGTAGTTATTAAAAAAAAAAAAAAAAAGACAAGCAATAGCAAGTGTTGGCAAGGATATGGAGAAAAGGGAACCTTTGTGCACTGTTGGTAAGAAAGTAAATTAGTGCAGTCACTATGGGAAACTACAGAGTTTCCTCAAAAAATGAAAAATCTCCATATCCTCATCAACACTTGCTATTGCTTGTCTTTTTTAAAAAATTTATTTTTAATTGAAAGACAATTGCTGTATATTGTCACCCTGCTTATTCAACTTATATGCAGAGTATATCATGAGAAATGCTGGGCTGGATGAAGCACAAGCTGGAATCAAGATAGGCGGGAGAAATATCAATCCCTTCTGATATGCAGATGACACCACCCTTATGGCAGAAAGCAAAGAAGAACTAAAGAACTTTTCACTTGATGAAAGTGAAAGAGGAGAGTGAAAAACCTGGCTTAAAACTCAACATTCAGAAAACTAAGATCATGGCATCTGGTCCCATCACTTCATGGCAAATAGGTGGGGAAACAGGGGAAACAGTGTCAGACTTTATTTTGGGGGGCTCCAAAATCACTGCAGATGGTGACTGCAGCCATGAAATTAAAACACACTTGCTCCTTGGAAGAAAAGTTATGACCAACCTAGACAGCATAATAAAAAGCAGAGACATTACTTTGCCAACAAAGGTCCATCTAGTCAAGGCTATGGTTTTTCCTGTAGTCATGTATGGAGACTTGGACCATAAAGAAAGATGAGCATCAAAGAACTGATGCTTTTGAACTGTGGTCTTGGAGAAGACTCTTGAGAGTCACTTGGACTATGAGGAGATCCCTGTCCATCCTAAAGGAAAGCAGTCCTAAATATTCATTGGAAAGACTGATGCTGAAGCTAAAACTCCAATACTTCGACCACCTGATACAAAGAACTGACTCATTTGAAAAGACCCTGATGCTGGGAAAGATTGAAGGTGGGAGGAGAAGGGGATGACAGAGGATGAGATGGTTGGATGGCACCACCGACTCAATGGGCATGAGTTTGGGTAGACTCTGGGAGTTGGTGATGGACAGGGAGGCCTGCTGTGCTGCAGTTCATGGGGTCGCCAAGATTCGGACATGACTGAGTAACTGAAATGAACTGACTGACTTGCTTTACAGTATTGTGTTGGTTTCTGCCAAACATCAATATGAATCAGCCATAGGTTTACCTTATTACTGATTGTCTTGTTGATGATGGCCATTCTAACAGGTATGAAATGATATCTCATTCTGGTTCTGATTAGCATTTCCTGGATGATTAGCAGTGTTGAGAATTTTTTTGATTATCTGTTGGCCATGTGCATGTGTTCTTTGGGAAGATGTCTATTAAGTTTGTCTGCTCATTTTTAAATTGAATTGCTTATTTCTTTTGATAGAGAGCTGTATGAATTCCTGGTATGCTTTTTATTTTTACCCCTTATCAGATATTTGATTTAACAAATATTTTCTCCCATTTCATAAGTTGCTTTCACATTTTGTTGATTGTTTCTTTTGTTGTGCAGAAATTTTTTACATTGATATAATCTCACATCAATTTTTGCACTTTTTAAAAAGATTTTTTCCCCAATATTTATTTATTTGATTGCACCAGGTCTAAGATTTTTGCTTTTATCACTTGTGCTTTTGGTGTCAAATTCAAAAAATCATTGCCAACTTGATGCCAAGGACCTTACCCACTATGTTTTCTTCTAGGAGTTTTGTGGTTTTAAGTCATATGTTCAAATCTCAGTCCATTTTGAATTGATGTTTGTTTTTGGTGTATGATATGGCAACCCACTCCAGTGTTTTTGCCTGGAAAATCCCAGGGATGTGGGATCCTGGTGGGCTGCCATCCATGGGGTCGCACAGAGTCGGACACGGCTGAAGCGACTTAGCAGCAGCAGCAGCAGCAGCCTTCCCTTGAGGAAGCCTGAGTAGAAGTCGCCCCCATGAAGAGAACCTGAAGTCACTGGTCCACTCCCCTGGCTGACATTTCACCTGCCATCCAGAATCAGCTTGCTGGCCTTGCAAGTGAGGCAACACAGAGTGGATTCTGCAGCTGCCAGCTGATGAAACTGCAAAAAGCAAAGATGAGTCTTCCCCACGGGGTCCTGCCCAAATTGCAGATTCATGAGAAAAATAAATGATTACTGTTCTTTTAAACCACTATGTTTGGGGATGATTTGTTATGCAGTGAGGGCTGCATGCAAGCAGGCTAAGTTGTATCAATCCTGTCCGACTCTTTGCAACCCTATGAACTGTAGTCCACCAGGCCCCTCTGTCCGTGGGATTCTCCAAGCAAGAATATTGGAGTGGGTTTCCATGCCACCCTCCAGGGGATCTTCCTGAACCAGGGGTCAAACCCACATCACTTACATCTCATACATTGGTGGGGGGATTCTTTACCACTAGCATCATCTGGTAAACCCATACAGTGAGAGTCAACCAGAATTAAATAACTTCCCAGCTCATTCCCCAGCACTCCTGGCTCCTACCTGTCCTTCCACACAATGCCAACAAATTTAAGAGTTTATGAAATTGACATAACCAGGTAATGATCCATTTTTAGAGTTCAAAGATTCAATTTGGGAAAATTCAAATAAGAAACCTTGCCTATGTTAAGTGTAGGCCCACTGATGTAATAACTGGTGTGTTATTCCAATCCACACCTAGGAGAACTTTGTTTGTGAAGCATGGGCTTATCTGGCACCATTATTCTATGGTTCATGGAGATGTGGAAGTTGGCAAATTCTCTTGTTTTATTCTCTCCTCTTTTTGCTATTAAAGGTATCTCTTTTTTTGCTATCAATGCCATTTAAGTATAGTACAAATTAACATGACTGTTATTCTATACAAAACTATTTTGTATGTCATTTTATTTAAATTAATTATGATAACCCTATAGAAAAGATGACAGTGAGTCTCAGGACTATAAGTAATTTGACCTGAGCCATCTGAATTCTTGCCTAGTGATCAATAGAGCTGAATTTTAATTCATAGCTGCTTGCTTTTAAAGTTAAAGCTCTTTCAAAGGCACTAGTTTGATCTTTTTAGACATCTTAACTTTTTTAATTGGAAAAAATTGCTTTCCAGTATTATGTTGGTTCCTGCCATATATCAACATGAATCAGTGATAGGTACACATATGTCTCCTCCCTCTTGAAGCCCCCTTCCACCCCTGTTGGTTGTCACAGAGCACAACCTAGGGATTTGAGATCTCTGCATCAAACAGTACATTTGCTAATGGAACGTTAATTGACAGGAGCTCTCCCAAAAGCCTCCATATAAACACTAAGACAAAGACCCACCCAAAGACCCAAAATCTCCAGTCCTGGACACGTCACACCAAACCATTCGCAAAACAGAAACACAACCCTGACCATTAGCAGAAGGACTGCCCAAAGTATATCAAGCCCATAGACACCTGAACACACACTGCTAGACACAGCACTGCCCTTCAGTTCCATCCACCAGAGCGGAGGCACAAGTCCTCCTAACTAGGAAACTTTCACAAGACACGGGTCCAACCCCACCAGTGGGCTCTCACCCTCTTTTAAGGTACTGTCCTAACTTCAAATGTTCCTAATTATAATATAAAAACCTCTTCTCTATCAGATAGTTTTCGTTTGCCTCTGCACATCCACACTTCACCCCCCTCTCCCCTTCAATCTGACTTGTTGCCTCGGAGGCTGATCTGCATGGACTACATCAGTGGGATCTCTTGCTGTCGGTCCTCTGCTTGGTTTCTGCCAAAGGAAATCCAAGCAGGAGATCTCTTGAAGGTAGAAAAGCAAGATCAGTATATCTGTTCTCCTGCCTCTCTCCCTGCAGGGTCATCTCTGAGTAGTTGCTACCCCTAAGTTGAAGGTCATGGCTCCTCTCCTTGAGATCTCTCTATCTGAATCTGCTTCTGGATTCTATCTTACTGTTACTGGACCTTTCCCTTGTCATTTCCAAACCTTGTATCCATTGCTCATAGGAAGCCTCTTCACTAGACTCAGCTTCAAGTATATCACTATAGACCATCTTTTTTCTGCTAGAACCCTGATGGATACATCTTATGATGCCTACTTCTATTTCTATTTGAAAGCATTCCTTGATTTTTATTGTTTTTTTTTTTCTTTCTCAATCCCCTGATAGCAGGAAAGTCTCACGTGACTGTTGAAATCTCTGGGAAAATTTTACCCACATAGACTGTGACATTGGCATTGAGCACATTAATGTTTCTGTCTTGCTAAAATCATTACAAAACTTCAGTGATACAGAGATGAGTTTATATTAAAATACATATGGTAGATAACTCAAACTCAAATATCTGGAATTTTTACAGCTGTGTTGTCCTTTGTTTTGTCTGTGAAAGTGACAGAGTGTTTACTGCATCCATGAAACTTAAGGACAGAGGGACTGGAGATTAATCTCGAGAAAATAACATCTCAAATACCTGCTCATTCTAAGGTTCATCACAAATACTACGAATGGAGTTAGACAACGTGGAAGAAAAGTCTGTTGTGAGAAACATTCATAGTATATGTGAAATAACACTGCGGGCCCCAACTGCTATTTGCTATAACACAGTCTTATGTTTATAGTTAGTTCGCTGTGAATGATTCATCAGTGCAACATTATCTCTAGAAAGCAAACAATCATGCACTGCCCAGACATATTTCCTTTATGAACCATTTGGATGATATTTTTTCTCAGGGATTTGCAGAAGCATTATGAAGTCAGTCAGCTTGTGTGTTTCTAGGCTTGTGTTAGGACCAAATGAAGATGCAACTTAAAGGAGTTGATTTCTTTTCTCTCAAACCTATGTTCTATTTTTGAAGGTAAAACATACTCAGAAGAAAAATGAGTAATTCAAGTGAATCATAGAGGTATCATCTTTTCCTTGATGCGTGAATTCTTGACCATTAGAGTATCTTCACTTGCATTATATCCCAGTTTTCTCTGAAGGTGGTTCTGAATCCTGAGTTCTCAGGAAGTTCCCGCACTCACTGTGTGTACTATTCCTATGGTTAAAATATGCATAGCCATGATCCATAGTTGGGGAAAGTAGGATTGATAGGAGAAGACTTGAGGAAGAATTCCAGGCTTGAGTCTATTCTGAAGGATGTATAGGATGTGTGCATGTGGATGATGGGATGATAAGCCCCTTTCTTTGCAGAAAGAGGAAAGTCAGGGTCTGCAGGTGAGACCATCAGGGTAGACTCAGAAGTGACAGCCTTCAATTAGGTTCGTGTCAAGCTGAGTATCCTGAAGGTTATGTGGGAGGCCTAGGGTGGATGTGGCAGGATATTAACCATAAATATTCATTTCGACTGATTCAGTACTTACAACATCCCCACATTCCAGTCTTATGTACTAAAAGATATATGTAGAACTTGAAAGAAAGCAGGTGGTGACCAGTTCTGTGAAGTGTAGTTGTTCAAATAATTCAGTAGGTATTTAAAGAGTTTTAAGAGGAAAGTGAAAGTGAAAGTGGCTCAGTTGTGTCCAACTCTTTGCGACCTCATGGACTGTAGTCCGTGGAATTCTCCAGGCCAGAATACTGAAGTTTTTCCCTTCTCCAGGGGATCTTCCCTACCCAGGAATTCAACAGGGATCTCCTTGCATAGCAGGCAGATTCTTTACCAACTGAGCTATGAAGAAAGGGCGTTGTAAAAGAGAATAGTTTGATTGGAAGGACAACGACCTTCAGGATTGGCAAATTTATTTAACTTATACGCAAAGTACATCATGAGAAATGCTGGACTGGAAGAAACACAAGCTGGAATCAAATTGCTGGTAGAAATATCAATAACCTCAGATATGCAGAGGACACCACCCTTATGGAAGAAAGTGAAGAGGAGCTAAAAAGCCTCCTGATGAAAGTGAAAGAGGAGAGTGAAAAAGTTGGCTTAAAGCTCAACATTCAAAAAACAAAGATCATGGCATCTGGTCCCATCACTTCATGGGAAATAGATGGGGAAACAGTGGAAACAGTGTCAGACTTTATTTTGGGGGCCTCCAAAATCACTGTTGATGGTGACTGCCAGCATGAAATTAAAAGACGCTTACTCCTTGGAAGAAAAGCTATGACCAACCTGGATAGCATATTGAAAAACAGAGACATTACTTTGCCAACAAAGGTCTGTCTAGGCAAGGCTATGGTTTTTCCAGTGGTCATGTATGGATGTGAGAGTTGGACTGTGAAGAAGGCTGAGCACCGAAGAATTGATGCTTTTGAACTGTGGTGTTGGAGAAGACTCTTGAGAGTCCCTTGGACTGCAAGGAGATCCAACCAGTCCATTCTGAAGGAGATCAGCCCTGGGATTTCTTTGGAAGGAATGATGCTAAAGCTGAAACTCCAGTACTTTGGCCACCTCATGCGAAGAGTTGACTCATTGGAAAAGACTCTGATGGTGGGAGGGATTGGGGGCAGGAGGAGAAGGAGACGACAGAGGATGAGATGGCTGGATGGCATCACTGACTTGATGGATGTGAGTCTGAGTGAACTCCGGGAGTTGGTGATAGACAGGGAGGCCTGGTGTGCTGCGATTCATGGGGTCCCAAAGAGTCGGACACAACTGAGTGACTGAACTGAACTGAACAGAACTAATGTCTAGAGTAGTGGCTCCCCCAGTCAAGAGGGTAATCTCTCTGTAACCATGGCATTTCATAAGGGAGGCTTCATGGGGAATCCTCTTGTGCTCTACCCAATAGGACAAGATTTCTCTCTTACCTCACACCAATAAGGTGGCCCCCTGTGTCTTGGTGCTGCCTGAGGACATGAGTGATGCATGGTAAGAGATTCCTGGGCCGGGAGGGGGGTGGGGGGTGGGGCACAAGACCAGTGTCCTCTGGAGTGAAACTTTAGAGCCAGATGCTCTTGGGGGAAATATAAAAGATGTTGCCATGTGCCAGAGGATAATGACTGAGGAGGCTGATCTGAAGCAACCACAGCTTTCACTGACTCTGGGACCCAAGTGTGTTCTTCCCACTAATCAGCTATAGGCCACACAGAAGGGAGCCAGCCAAAGTCGGCTTAAAGGGGACTTGACTGGAAGTCTACCATGGATCTCAACCCTGCCAGGAACTGGAGTTGAAAAGACCATCTGGAGGGTAGATAGCAGTCAGCAGTTGGACATGTAATGGTAGATTTCCAGGGGAGGCTATCTGCAGAGTCATTAATGGAACCCCATGAGAAAAAGAGACACTAAGTGTGTCTCCATTCGGCAAAGACCAGACTGCGCCAGACTTGTCTTCGGTGGTTTCTTCTCTCTCCTCCAACCAAGGAGGAGTCAGAAGCAAGGCCAGTGGCTAGAGGAGGAGGAGGCGAGGACAGGGGTACAGATGGAAGCAGCCCTGTCCACACTGCTCAACCTTCAGCAGAAGCCGGCACAAGCCATGGGAAGGAGAGGCTTTACCCTTCAAAGAAATTCAGCTTGATTATTGGGTTGGATGCTTTAATTACACAAATGGGATGAGCAGTGGTTGGAAAGAGTTTCTGCTTAGGGTAGCAGCTATCCAAGATTTCCTTCAGAGGCACTAATGGAGCCAGCATGATGGGTCTTAGGAGACCAGAATAAATGTCTTCCTTCTTTGTGACGGCTTTCTTACTTAATGCAGGCCTTAGATATAGATCACCTCATTTTCTGTGGAGGAGAGCACTCTACAGAAGAACCCCAAGATCTTCCCCTTCTATTCCTGAAATCGCAGCATTGGATGCTCTGAGTGGTGTAGCAGGAGTCCAGCACTGTGCTCCTTCAGATTATGGGAAGAAGTTTGAGGTGGCCACATCCCTCTCACAGACTGGTATTTATAGTTAAATCCCACAGTCAGAAGAGTCACAGAGGTGGAGTAGAGCCTGCATATGTGAAATGGTAGAAGTGTCCCTCAGAGCCCTGACCCTTATGTACTCAAGATCAGTCAAAGACCAGCCTTGACCAGTTAAGCATCTGTGCGGTGGAGTCTCCATGTCCTTGTGACTGAAGAGAAAGCAGGTGAATGGAGACTCTCACAACAAGTGTAGGGGATAACTCTGGCAAGCGTTTTAACTGTTCTTATAGATCATGACTTGACCTCATGAGAACGACTTTAGTTTTTGACAGAGTCTCAATCTGGTGAATAAAGTCAATGACCAAGCTTGAATACATGCTTTGGTTGAAAATAAAAAGAAGCTACATATCACAGACTTGTTTTCTTTCCACTGTGGCATTTAAGTTCAAAGATGACTCCACCAGAAAGGTTCCAGAGATGTTGAGAAATGAGTCCTCAAGGTCAAGGAAGCATGTCTGAAATGCAGCAGTCATTTGTAAAATGCTGTGTACAGAACCCATGAACAACCAAACGTTGGTCACAATCAATCTGTTGAATGTAGACTCAAAATTATATATTCCTGGAAGATAGCATACATAGAAGCGCCTGATGACTTCACCCAGCAAGTCTTGAATGGTGGTCGACAAAGCCTGTCCATACTGAACGTTGACATATCTCTAATGAGAAAAGCTGGCCTCAAAATTACCATGTCTGTTAGTGCAGACAGAATGAAAACCACAATCACAGAAAACTAATCAAACTGATCACATGGATCCAAGCCTTGTCTAATGCAATGAAACTATGAGCCATGCCGTGTAGAGCCAACCAAGATGAAAGGGTCATGGTGGAGAATTCTGACAAAGTGTGGTCCACTGGAGGGGCTTTCTTGATAGCTCAGTTGGTAAAGAATCTGCCTGCAATGCAGGAGACCCCTGTTCTATTCCTAGGTCGGGAAGATCCACTGGAGAATACCCACTCCAGTATTTTTGGACTTCCCTTATGAATCAGCTAGTTCACTGGAAAAATGAATGGCAAACCATTTCAGTATTGCCTTGAGAATCCTATGAACAGTATGAAAAGGCAAAATGATATGACACTGAACGTTCGGTAGAAACCCAATATGCTACTGGAGAAGAGTGGAGAAATACCTCAGAAAAGAATGAAGAAGCTAAGCCAAAGCAAAAACAGCACCCAGGTGTGGATGTGACTGGTGATGGAAGTAAAGTTCGATGCTGTGAAGTACAATATTGCATAGGAACCTGTAATGTTAGGTTCATGAATCAAGGTAAATTAGAAGTGGTCAAACAGGAGATGGCAAGAGTGAACATCTACATTTTAGGAATTGGTGAACTAATATGCACTGGAATGGGCAGATCTAATTCAGATAGCCTTTGCATCTACTACTGTGGGCAAGAATGCCTTAGAAGAAATGGACTTACCCTCATAGTCGACAAAAGAGTCCGAGATGCAGCACATGGGTGCAGTCTCAAAAATGACACAATGACCTCTGTTCGTTTCCAAGGCAAACCTTTCAGTATCACAGTAATCCAAGTCTATGCCCAAACTACTAATGCTGTAGAAGCTGAAGTTGAATGGTTCTATGAAGACCTACAAGACCTTCTAGAGCTAACAGCAAAAAAATGATGTCCTTTTGGTAGGGGAGTGGAATGAAAAAGTAGGAAGTCAAGAGATACCTGGAGTAATGGGCAAGTTTGGCCTTAGAATACAAAATGAAGCAGAGCAAAGCCTAGCAGTTTTGCCAAGAGAATACACTGGTCATAGCAACAACCATCTTCCAACAACACAAGAGATGACTCTTCACATGGACATCACCAGATGGTCAACACCAAAATCAGATTGTTATATTTTTTGCAGCCAAAGATGGAGAAGCTCTATACAATCACCAAAAACAAGACTGGGAGGTGGCTGTGGCTCAGATCATGAACTCCATATTGCCAAATTCAGATTTAAATTGAAGAAAGTAGGGAAAACCACTAGACCATTTGGGTATGACATAAATCAAATTCCTTATGATTATACAGTGTAAGTGACAAATAGATTCAAGGGATTAGATCTGACAGAGAGAGTGCCTGAAGAACTATGGACGGAGGCTCATAACATTTGTACAGGAGGCTGTGATCAAGACAATCCCCAAGAAAAAGAAAAGCAAAAAGGCAAAATGGTTGTCTGAGGAAGCCTTACAAATAGCTAAGAAAATAAGAGAAACTAAAGGCAAAGGAGAAAAGGAAAGATATATCAATCTGAAAGCAGAGTTCCAAAGAATAGCAAGGATTGGTAAGAAAGCTTTTCTAAGTGGTCAGTGCAAAGAAAGAGAGGAAGCTAATAGGATAGGAAAGTCTAGAAATCTCCTTAAGAAAACTAGACATACCAAGGGAATATTTCATGCAAAGATGGGCACAATAAAAGACAGGGATGGTATGGACCTAACAAAAGCAGAAGGTATTAAGAAGAGGTGGCAATAATACATGGAAGAACTATACGAAAAAAATTCTTCATGACCCAAATAACCACAATGGAGAATCAATCACCTAAAGCCAGACATCCTAGAATGTGAAGTCAAGTGGGCCTTAGGAAAAATCGCTAAGAACAAAGCTAGTGGAGGTGATGAAATTCCAGCTGAGTTATTTTAAATTCTAAAAAATGATTCTATCAAAGTGCTGCACTCAACATGCCAACAAGTTTGGAAAACTCAGCAGTGCCATAGGACCATAAAAGGTCAGTTTTCATTCCAATCCCAAAGAAAGGCATTGCCAAAGATGTTCAAACTACTGCACAATTGCACTCACCTCACATGCTAGCAAAGTAATGCTCAAGATTCTCCAAGCTCGGCTTCAACAGTTCATCAACTGAGAGCTTCTAGATGTTCAAGTTGGATTTAGAGAAGCCAGAGGAACCAGAGATCAAATTTCCAACTTCCATTGGATCATAGAAAAAGCAAGAGAATTCCTGAGAAACATCTGCTTAATTGACTATGCTAAAAACTTTGACTGTGTGGATCACAACAAACCATGGCAAATTTTACAAGAGATGGGAATACCAGACCACCCTACTTGCCTCCTGAGAAATCTGTTTGCAGATCAAGAAGTATCAGGTAGAACTGGACATGGAACAATGGACTGGTTCCAAATTGGGAAAGGAACATATCAAGGCTATATGTTGTCACGCTGCTATGATGCTGGGAGGGATTGGGCGCAGGAGGAGAAGGGGACGACCGAGGATGAGATGGCTGGATGGCATCACTGACTCGATGGACGTGAGTCTGAGTGAACTCCGGGAGATGGTGATGAACAGGGAGGCCTGGCATGCTGTGATTCATGGGGTCGCAAAGAGTTGGACATGACTGAGCGACTGAACTGAACTGAATGTTTATTTTAAATAATCCTGATAACCAGCAGACTTTTCACGTGTGTTCTAGAACTAATTTGCTTATCATTACTTAATGCTTGTCTCACCAAAACTGTCTTCCTTTATTGCTCAGGAAGGACTTTCCTGGTGGTCCAGTGGTTAAGATACCACCCTTCCAATGCAGGGGGTGCAGGTGTGAACCCTGGTAGGGGAAGTAAGATCCCACATGCAACAAACAAACAAGAAATACAAAAAAAAAGCAGAGACATTACTTTGCCAACAAAGGTCTGTCTAGTCAAGGCCATGGTTTTTCCACTAGTCATGTATGGATGTGAGAATTGGACTATAAAGAAAACTGAGAGTGAGTGTTGGAGTATAAAGAAAGCTGAGGGTAAGAGTTGGAGTATAAAGAAAGCTGAGAGACACAGAATTGATGCTTTTGAACTGTGGTGTTGGAGAAGACTCTTGAGAGTCCCTTGGACTGCATGAAGGTCCAACCAGTCCATCCTAAAGGAAATCAGTCCTGAATATTCATTGGAAGGACTGATGCTGAAGCTGAAATTCCAATACTTTGGCCACCTGATGCAAAGAAGTGCTGACTCATTTGTAAAGACTCTGATGCTGGGAAAGATTGAAGGCAGGAGGAGAAGGGGATGACAGAGGATGAGATGGTTGGATGGCACCATCGACTCAATGGCTTTGAGTCTGAGTAAACTCCGGGAGTTGGTGATGGACAAGGAGGCCTGGTATGCTGCAATCTATGGGGTCACAAAGAGTCAGACACGACTGAGCAACTGAACTGAACTGATTATTCAGTCAATCCTAATTGTTAAGGATTGAAAAGCAAATAAATAAACAAGTCTATGCAGTTAAATACTTTGGTGTGAGAATTATTGCTAAATGTCAGGGTTGAGAGCTCTCATACTTATCTGATGGCCTCTGGCCTCTGTGCCATTCTCTTCCTCTTCAGCCAAAGTTAGTGGCACCAATCCTGCAGGCTATTGTATTTCAAAAGTCCCATAAAGATTGTAGTGAAACAACGCTATCATTTTCACTATTACTTTTATTTCAGATGTCAGTTCTAGAGGTTTGGCTGGGAGATCCATCCGATAGGTTGATATTATACTATTAGTTGTGGTCAGTCTCCTCTAGCTTCCATCTAGATACAGGGTAGAGCCACCCTTGTCCGTCTTCCAAATGAGCCTGAGATATCAGAATGGATCCCCATGGAACTCCCCATAAGCTTGAGTAAGTGAAAAAAGTCACTCAATCGTGTCCAGTTTTGTGACTCCATGGACTGTAGCCCGCCAAGCTCCTCTGTCCATGGGATTCTCCAGGCAAGAATTCTGGAGTGGGTAGCTATTCCCTTCTCCAGGGGATCTTCCCAACCCAGGGATCGAACCCAGATCTCACATATTGCAGGTGGATTCTTTACCCTCTGAACCACCAGGGAAGCCCCAAAGTGTGACTAGAAAAATAATATATGCTCACAATCATTTACAGAGAAATGTTAGTATTAATAACAAGTTATTATCTTACACTTTGTAGTTTCCATGACAAAGAAGACAGGAAAAGTCTCACGCTAAGTTGCTTCAGTTGTGTCTGACTCTTTCGCGACACTATGGACTATAACCCGCCAGGCTCTTTGTCCATGGGATTCTCCAGGCAAGGATACTTGAGTAGATTCATTCATCAGGTCATCACTACATGCAAACTCAGGGTTGATAATGAATACCCAAAGGCCATGTCTATGACTAAAATTTTAATTTTCAGAAATAAATGTGGACATCAATTAGTAATCAATGTTGGCATTTAGAAAGTATTTCAGATATGTCAGCAACTGCTCAACGTTTGTTCATGCACTTTAATTCATTTACTTTTCAAAATCCCTTGAGAGTTAGCTTTTATTAGCTAATCTACTAAATAAGATCAAGTTGAGGTGTAGAAAAGTGAATACTTCAACTTTGTAAATTAGTAGCAATGGGACTGTTTTAGGCCTCTAGAAGTTCTCAGCTTTAAAAGTAGTGTGCTGTTTCTTCATACATATTTTTTTATTAAAAATAATACAAAACTACTAGATATGTAAGAAAGTCAACTAATAACCATTTTCCCCCATAATCACTTTTTTCATAGAAAAACAGATATAATTTCCTAAAAGAATAATACTGTTGCTGGTACCCAAGCATGTCCTTAGCAGGCCTATTCTGTTAGGTAATAAAGTACCTAATGGCAAAGTTAGAGTACAATACAAGTCATGTGCTTTTGATATCATTCTTCAATATAGAATGTAACTTGGAGTTTGGAGTAATGATGTCACAGGATGGGAAGGGGGCATTCTCCAAAATCAAACATTAGAAGGGCTAAGAATGGCTACTTACCATAGGAAATATTCTTCACATTAGAAAAGTAGAGGCATTTGCTCCTTTTGAACAATTACAGAGCATTTTCAATGTGCAAGATATTGTGATCGACTTCATGGACACAGAAATGAATGTGACATGGAATTTGCATAGTATTGAAAAATGATTGCAGACAATGACAAGGTACTTTGAAAGAATGAGAGATAAAGGTAATGGTATCTAATCCAGGTAAATGTTGTCAAAGAATACTTCAAAAAGATGATGATGCTTGAGCAATGCTTAAAGGAAAAGATGGAGCCTAAGAAGGAAGAAATACCATAGGTTCAAAGGTAAGAGACCATGGCCTTGGGAGAAAATGTGGGAAACTTCCTATGGTAGAAACATGGTAGATCATGGGAAAGTCATGGCATATAAACCCAAAAGCCAGCCCAACCAAGACCAGAGAGAGACTGATGAACACTAAACAGCTGGGGCTTCCTTCTGAATACAACGGTATGCCACTGAAGACATTTTGAATGTAAGGGTCACATGATCCAACTTATATTATAGAAATTTGAATCTACCATGTGCTTAGTTTGGATTCTAAAAGCTGTCAGAAGATTTCATAGCAATTGTTTGTTTTTCATACTGTGACATTATTCTTATATCTTCTTCCTACGGTATTTAGACTTCAAACATCTTAGAAATAAATAGGCAAATGGTTCTTCCGAGTCCTGGAGCACTGTTCAGAGGAAACATGTGGGTGTGTGTTAAGACCAACTTGCCAATAAAGATGTACATATTCTGGAGTCAAGAAGCTGTGTGGGCAGGCCACAGACATCAAACAGATGTCCTTCAGCTTTAGTACACACAAGGGCTGAGCAGTTGAGTCAAGATCCCATTCTATGTAAGAAAGGTGAGTGTTTTGTAATAAACTTGCATGGAATTAAATCAGTCAATCAATGTGACTTGCTATAATTTGTTATCCAATAACTAACTCAGATGACCATTATATCTACTACTCTGGGCAAGAATCCCTTAGAAGAAATGGAATAGCCATCATAGTCAATAAAAGAGTCCAAAATGCAGTACTTGGATGCAATCTCAAAAACGACAGAATGATCTCTGTTCATTTCCAAGGCAAACCATTCAATATCAGAGTCTATGCATAGTCCAAGTCTATGCCCCAAAAAATCATGCTGAAGAAGCTGAAGTTGAACAGCTCTATGATGACCTACAAGACCTTCTAGAACTAACAACCAAAAAAGATGTCCTTTTCATTATAGGGGACTGGAATGCAGAAGTACGAAGTCAAGAAGTACCTGGAGTAACAGGCAAATTTGGTCTTGGAGTACAGAATGAAGCAGGACAAAGGCTAATAGAGTTTTGCCAAGAGAACACACCTGTCATAGTAGCCCAATCATAGTAAACACCCTCTTCCAATAACACAAGAGAAGACTCTACACATGGATATCACCAGTTGGTGAATACAGAAATCAGACTGAAAATATTCTTTGCAGTCAAAGATGGAGAAGCTCTATACAATCAGCAAAAACAATCCCAGGAGCTGACTATGGCTCAGATCATGAACTCCTTATTGCCAAATTCAGATATAAATTGAAGAAAGTAGGGAAAACCACTAGACCATTCAGATATGACCTAAAACAAATACCTTAAAATTATACAGTGGAAGTAACAAATACATTCAAGAGATTAGATCAGATAGACAGAGTGCCTGCATAAATATGGATGGAGGTTCATATTGTACAGGAGGCAGGGATCAAGACCATCTCCAAGAAAAATAAATGTAAAAAGGCAAAATGGTTATCTGAGGAGGCCTTACAAATAGCTGTGAAAAGAAGAGAAGCAAAAGGCAAAGAAGAAAAGGAAAGACATACCCATTTGAATGCAGAGTTTCAAAGAATAGCAAGGAGGGATTAAAAAAAAACCCTCCCTCAGCCATCAATGCAAAGAAATAGAGGAAATCAATAGAATGGGAAGGACAAGAAATCTCTTCGAGAAAATTAGAGATACCAAGGTAACATTTCATGCAAAGATGGGCACAATAAAGGACAGAAATGGTAGGGACCTAACAGAAGCAGAAGATATTAAGAAGAGGTGGCAAGAATACACAGAAGAACTGTACAAAAAAGATCTTCATGACCAATATAATCACAATGGTGTGATCACTCACCTAAAGCCAGACATCCTAGAATGTGAAGTCAAGTGGGCCTTGGAAAGCATCACTACGAACAAAGCTTATGGAGGTGATGGAATTCAAGTTGGGCTATTTCAAATCCTAAAAGACGATGCTGTGAAAGTTCTGCACTCAATATGCCAGCAAAGTTGGAAAATTTGGCAGTGGCCACAGGACTGGAAAAGATCAGTCTACATTCCAATCCCAAAGAAAGGCAATGCCAAAGAATGCTCTAACTACTGCATTACTTCATTCATCTCACTCGCTAGCAAAGTAATGCTCAAAATTCTTCAAGCCAGGCTTCAATAGGACATGAACCATGAAATTCCAGATGTTCAGGCTGGATTTAGAAAAGACAGAGGAACTAGAAATCAAATTGCCAATATCTATTGGATCATCGAGAAAACAAAAGAGGCCAGGAAAAAGTCTACTTCTGCTTTATTGACTATGCCAAAGCCTTTGACTGTGTGGATCACAACAAACTGTGGAAAATTGTTAAAGAGATGGGTATACGAGATCACCTTCCCTGCCTCCTGAGAAATCTGTATGCAGGTCAAGAAGCAGCAGTTAGAACTGGACATGAAACAACAGACTGGTTCCAACTCGGGAAAGGAGTAAGGCAAGGCTGTATATTACCACCCTGCTTATTTAACTTATATGCAGAGTATATCATGAGAAATGCTGGACTGGATAAAGCACAAGCTACAATCGAGATTGCCAGGAGAAATATCAATAACCTCAGATATGCAGATGACCCCATACTTATGGCAGAAAGCAGAGAAGAATTAAAGAGCCTCTTGATGAAAGTGAAAGAGGAGAGTGAAAGAGTTGGCTTAAAACTCAATATTCAGAAAACGAAGATCATGGCATCTGGTCCCATCACTTCATAGCAAATAGATGGGGAAACAGTGGAAACAGTGGCTGACTTTATTTTGGGGGGCTCCAAAATCACTGCAGTTGGTGACTTCAGCCATGAAATTAAAAGATGCTTACTCCTTGGAAGAAAAGCCATGACCAACCTAAACAGCATATTAAAAAGCAGAGATGTTACTTAGCCAACAAAGTTCCATCTAGTCAAATCTATGGTTTTTCCAGTAGTCATGTATGGATGTGAGAGCTGGAGTATAAAGAAAGCTGAGAGCTGAAGAAATGATGTTTTTGAACTGTGGTGTTTGAGAAGACTCTTGAGAGTCCCTGGGACTGCAAGGAGATCCAACCAGTACATTCTAAAGGAATGAGTCCTGAATATTCATTGGAAGGACTGTTGCTGGAGCTGAAGCTCCAATACTGTGGCCACCTGATGCGAAGAGCCGACTCATTGGAAAAGACCCAGATGCTGGGAAAGATTGAAGGCGGGAGGAGAAGGAGACGACAGGATGAGATGGTTGGATGGCATCACCGACTAATGGACATGAGTTTGGGTACACTCTGGGAGTTGGTAATGGACAGGGAAGCCTGGTGTGCTACACTCCATGGGGTCACAAAGAGTCGGACATGGCTGAGAGACTGAACTGAAGTGAAGTGTTACTCACAATTGACTATTAAAAAAATTTAATAAGAAGGAAACATTGACAAGGCATTAAAGAACATAAGGATATCAAATTCTATCACAGTGTTTCACATTTTCCTCTGATGGAACATACTTTATATTTTGGAGAAGGGCATGGTAACCCAGTCCAGTATTCTTGCCTGGAAAATCCGTGGACAGAGGAGCCTGGTGGTCTACAGTCCATGGGTTCACAAAGAGTCAGACACAACTGAAGAGACTTGGCCCTCACACATGCACTTTATATTTAGCAGATAATATACTTAACAGTTGGGACAACCCAAACAATGAATGGAGGAAAAGAAAGTATATTTAAGTGCCCTAGAAATATGACAAAATAGACTTGATTTTCTCAAAATATGTGACGTAATCAGCTTTTGGTTAATTATCAAACTCTATTTTTTAAAATGCAACAATACTTTCCAATCATAAAGCAAAACCCTCATTTTAGCCTTCCAGTGTGCTAATCCATCTTTAGGAGGTATCATTGTATCTGAGGAATACAGTTGAAGGATGAAGTGGCTTAATCTTCTGCATTCCTTCCTTCGACTAATGTCAGAAGTACAATGCAATGTAGGTAAATACCACCTTATATTGAAAGAGGATGTTATCTAGGACTCTCATAGCTAGAGAGGAGAAGTCATTGCCTGCTTCAAAGCTCCAAAGGGCAGACTGACTCTCCTGTTAGGGGCTAATGCAAACCAGTGACTTTTGTTGAAGTCAGTGCTCATTTACCATTCTGAAAAGCCCAGGGCCCTTAAAATTTATGCTAAATTGACTCTGCCGATGCTCTGTAAGTGGGAAAACAAAGTCTGAGGACAGCACATACGTTCATATGATTTACCAAGTATTTTAACCCCACCGTGAGACTGACTGCTCAGGAATAAAGAGTCCCTTCAAAATAACACCATTTATTTACAATTAATCTGGTCATCCAAGGGCTTTGACTGAGATATAGAATGAGATTAAGGTTTACTTCATGTCTGCTAACACAACATCCTTTCCAAATCCTATGGATCAAGGAGTGATTTCAACTTTCAAGTCTTATTTAAGAAATACATTTTGTAAGGCTATAGCTACCATAGTGACCCTTATGATGGATCTGGGGAAAGTAAGCTGAAAACCTTTTGGAAAGGATTCATCATTCTACATGCCATGAAGAATGTTTGTGGTTCATGGGAATAGGTCAGAATATCAACATTATTAGAAGTTTGGAAGAAGTTAATTTCAGCCCTCGTGGATGACTTTGAGGGGTTCAAGACTTCATTGGAGGACTAACTGTTGATATGACAAACATAGTAAGAGAACTAGAATCAGAATTAAAGCCTGCAGATATTACCTGTAATTTCATGATAAGACTTGAAACGATAAGGAGTTGCTTAGAGATGGGCAAAGAAAGTGATTTCTTAAGATGGAATCTATTCCTGGTGAAGATGGTATGAACACTGTTGAAATGACAACAAAGGATTTAGTTGATAAAAGAAACTTGGTTGATAAAGTAGTGACAGGGTTTGAGAGGACTGACTCTAATTTTGAAAGAAGTTCTACTGTCAGTAAAATACTATCAAAGTGCATTGCATGCTAAAGAGAAATCATTTGCAAAAGGCACAGTCAATTAATGTGGCAAATTTTACTGCTGTCTATTTTAAGAAACTGTCACAGTCACCCAACTTTCAGCAACCACCATTCTGATCAATCAACAGTCATCAACATTAAGGAAAGACCCTCTACCAACAAAAAGATTAGGACTCTTAGGACTCACTAAAGGCACAGATGATGATTAGCATTTTTTAGCAATAAAGTATTTGTAATTAAGATCTGTACTTTTTTTAGACAAAGTGTCATTGAACATTTATTTAATAGACTATCAGTTCAATTCAGTTCAGTCTCTCAGTCGTATCCAACTCTTTATGACCCCATAAATTGCAGCACGCCAGGCCTCCCTGTCCATCACCAACTCCTGGAGTTTACCCAAACTCATGTCCATCAAGTCGGTGATGCCATCCAGCCATCTCATCCTCTGTCGTCCCCTTCTCCTCCTGCCCCCAATCCTTCCCACCATCAGGGTCTTTTCTAATTAGTCAACTCTTCGCATGAGGTGGCCAAAGTACTGGACTTTCAGCTTCGGCATCAGTCCTTCCGATGAATACCCAGGACTGATCTCCTTTAGGAGATCTCCTAAAGGAGATCTGGATGGTAGGATCCATCCAGATGGCTGGATCTCCTTGCAGTCCAAGGGACTCTCAAGAGTCTTCTCCAACATCACACTTCAAAAACATCACTTCTTCGGTGCTCAGCCTTCTTCACAGTCCAACTCTCACATCCATACATGACCACAGGAAAAACCATAGCCTTGACTAGACGGACCTTTGTTGGCAAAGTAATGTCTCTGCTTTTCAATATGCTATCTAGGTTGCTCATAATTTTCCTTCCAAGGAGTAAGCGTCTTTTAATTTCATGGATGCAGTCACCATCTGCAGTGATTTTGGAGCCCCCCAAAATAAACTCTGACACTGTTTCCACTGTTTCCGCATCTATTTGCCATGATGTGATTGGACCAGATGCCATGATCTTCACTTTCTGAAGGTTGAGCTTTAAGCCAACCTTTTCACTCTCCTCTTTCACTTTCATCAAGAGGCTTTTTAGTTCCTCTTCAGTTTCTGCCATAAGGGTGGTGTCATCTGCATATCTAAGGTTATTGATATTTCTCCCGGCCGTCTTGATTCCAGCTTGTGCTTCACCCAGCCCAGCGTTTCTCATGATGTACTCTGCATATAAGTTAAATAAGCAGGGTGACAATATACAGCCTTGACGTACTCCTTTTCCTATTTGGAACCAGTCTGTTGTTCCATGTCCAATTCTAACTGTTGCTTCCTGACCTGCATATAGGTTTCTCAAGAGGCAGGTCGAGTGATCTGGTATTCCTATCTCTTTAAGAATTTTCCAGTTGATTGTGATCCACACAGTCAAAGGCTTTGGCATAGTCAATAAAGCAGAAATAGATGTTTTTCTGGAACTCTTGCTTTTTTGATGATCCAGCGAATCATTGAAATAATAGACTATATTATATGTAAAAATGACTTTTGTATGCATTAGGAAACCAAAAACTCCATGTGACTTGCTTTATTACAATATTTCCTTTATTATACTGATTTGGAACCAAACCCATAATATCTTTAAGACACGCCTATATTGTACCATAACCCTATCTTGGACTTCACTTGGTACTAACCTGCTGTATAAGTTTGGGATGTTACTACCTGGCCCTAATTAAGGGAGTTGACCTAAAGGAGTGGTTTTTTGGCTCCAGACCATTATCATTATCATCATTTGAGATGCAAATTATTGGTCCCCACCTAAACCCACTGAATTAGAAAATAGAGGAGTGGGCCCCAACAATCTGTATCTGAACAAGGCCTCTTATGTGTATGTTATACACACTAAAACTAAAAACCACTGCGCTAGATTTTCTGCAAAGTGTTCTCAGCATGAATATTCTCTGGTGACACAAGTTGCTTTACAAAATAGGTAAGTCCCTGGCCCTCTATCTGCAGGTACTTGTCTAGCATCTATGTAGCTCCAATGACTTCAACTAGGACAGTTACTCATGAGAAAGTATTATGAGTCAAATATTAAGAAGTTGTATGTATGTATTAGAGGAGGTTATTAATATTTTAGATTTAGAATTATGTTGTTTGGAAGGCATAAAAAATGAAAGACATAGTCTCAGACACACAAAAAATCAAAGGTTAAAAATACAACATATTATTAATTAAGGAATCAATCACAGACTTAAGATACTGGGATAGGAGAGTAAGGAAAAATCTGATAAATTAATTTACTCCAACTGTTTCATTTTGTTAATAAGAAATCTGAAGTACAGATAAGAGAAATAAATTGTCTCAAGAGTCAGTTAGTGAAAAGACAAAACATTCTGAATCTTCATGTACTAGGTGATTTGAAAATATTTGTTGAACTGTATCAAATGCATTTATTGCATAGAGGTAAGACAAATTAGCTTCTATATGTACATGATTCTGTGGTCTTCACTGAGCAATTTGGATATAGCTTTAAAACATTCATCTAAGAATCTATTTACTATGTCATTGCCTAGAGACATTTTTAGAACTTCTAGGATTAACTTTCAACTCAAAATTATCTGGAAATGAGTCATGGTTGATCTATTCCATCATATCTTGACTTTTCATTATACCATGAATCAGAAATTTGATCTCAGATCTTTCAACATGGTTGCATCTAACGTAATCTTAGCTACAGCTGATAGCAGATGTGGCCTCATGCCTGAAAACAATGGAAAGCAACAAAAACACAGTTTTCCAATGATTACCATTTATAGTTCCATTTAATTTCTCATAAAAATGTTACTGAAAGATGACACAGTTAACCTGTATCAGTTTGGTATGGTGCTGAAATATGATTTAAAAATAAAACGTCTTTGAAAATGTTTAGTCATTGAGGTAAACAGCATGGATTACATGCCATGTGATTTAATAAGGCCAAATAGTCTTTTCTAATGTACATCAATTTTAAAAAACTCATTCAATATACATTTTTCACTTAGGATGAGTATGATCAAGGTGCCACACCTTGAGAATATAAAGATGAGTAAGACAATATCCATGTCTCAAGAAATTCATAGTCCAAGACATCAGGAAAACATATTATCATTGTAATAAAATTACTTTTTTAATCTAAGTATATACAGAGTTCATCCATTCATTTCATGACTAAGTCTATGATAATTTAATTCAGAATTTTTAAGGTAAGGTAAATTATGAATAGTTGTAGCATCACTGGATATTTAAGCAAACCATAATTAGGATAAAGGACCAATTAATGTTTGAATTTTTCTGATATTTCAGGTAGATAATCACTGTATTAACATTATTTCATTTCTTTTGCAACAAATTTATAACATAAATATTATCTATGTTTTGAAGACTAAGCGCTGGCGGCTGCGAGCCAGCTCACTAAGTGCCGCCGAGAGGAGCTACCCCACATCCGAGGTCAGGGGCAGCGGCCTAGAGTGCCAGGCTGCGATGGCGCAGGAACAGCTGAGAGGAGCTCCCCTGCATCCGAGGCCAGTGGTGGCTGGGAGGAGACACCCCGTGTCTGAGATCAGGGACGGCCAGGTGAAGCCACCTCACGCCCGAGGCCAGGGGCAGTGACCTTGAGGAGCCACCTGGAGCCTGAAGCCAGGGGCGGCAGCTGGGAGGAGCCACCCACACCCGAGTCCAGGGCCGGCGGCCAGGAGGAGAAACCTGAGGAGCGGTGGCTGCGCAGGCACAGGAGGGCCTGGAGGAGCTACCCCACGTTGAAGGTCAGGAACGGTGGCGGTAAGGAGATACCCCTCCTCCAAGGTAAGGAGCAGCGGCTGTGCTTTGCTGGAGCAGCAGTGAAGAGATACCCCACGCCGAGGTAAGAGAAACCCAAGTAAGATGGTAAGTGTTGCAAGAGGGCATCAGAGGGCAGACACACTGAAACCATACTCACAGAAAACTAGTCAGTCTAATCACACTAGGACCACAGCCTTGTCTAACTCAATGAAACCAAGCCATGCCTGCGGGGCAACCCAGGACGGGTGGGTCATGGTGGAGAGGTCTGACAGAATGTGGTCCACTGGAGAAGGGAATGGCAAGCCACTTCAGTATTCTTGCCTTGAGAACCCCATGAACAGAAGAAAAAGGCAAAATGAGAGGATACTGAAAGAGGAACTCCCCGGCTCATTAGGTGCCCAACATGCTACTGGAGATCAGTGGAGAAATAACTCAAGAAAGAATGAAGGGATGGAGCCAAAGCAAAAACAATACCCAGTTGTGGATGTGACCGGTGATAGAAGCAAGATCCGATGCTGTAAAGAGCAATATTGCATAGGAACCTGGAATGTCAGGTCCATGAATCAAGGCAAATTGGAAGTGGTCAAACAGGAGATGGCAAGGGTGAACATTGACATTCTAGGAATCAGTGAACTAAAATGGACTGGAATGGGTGAATTTAACTCAGATGACCATTACACCTACTACTGTGGGCAGGAATCCCTCAGAAGAAATGGAGTAGCCATCATGGTCAACAGAAGAGTCCGAACTGCAGTACTTGGATGCAATCTCAAAAATGACAGAATGATCTCTGTTCATCTCCAAGGCAAACCATTCAATATCACAGTTATCAAGTCTATGCCCCAACCAGTAACGCTGAAGAAGCTGAAGTTGAACAGTTCTATCAAGACCTACAAGACCTTTTAGAACTAACACCCAAAAAAGATGTCCTTTTCATTATAGGGGACTGGAATGAAAAAGTAGGAAGTCAAGAAACACCTGGAGTAACAGGCAAATTTGGCCTTGGAATGCAAAATGAAGCAGGGCAAAGACTAATAGAGTTTTGCCAAGAAAATGCACTGGTCATAGCAAACACCCTCTTCCAACAACACAAGAGAAGACTCTACACATGGATATCACCAGATGGTCAACACCAAAATCAGATTGATTATATTCTTTGCAGCCAAAGATGGAGAAGCTCTATACAGTCAACAAAAACAAGACCTGGAGCTGACTGTGGCTCAGATCATGAACTCCTTACTGCCAAATTCAGATGTAAATTGAAGAAAGTTGGGAAAATCGCTAGACCATTCAGGTATGACCTAAATCTAATCCCTTATGATTATACAGTGGAAGTGAGAAATAGATTTAAGGGTCTAGATCTGATAGATAGAGTGCCTGATGAACTATGGAATGAGGTTCGTGACATTG
>SJYQ01002578.1:386392-402679 GCA_006410935.1 Redunca redunca | reverse complement strand
TCTAGTCAAGGCTATGGTTTTTCCAGTGGTCATGTATGGATGTGAGAGTTGGACTGTGAAGAAGGCTGAGTGCCGAAGAATTGATGCGTTTGAACTGTGGTGTTGGAGAAGACTCTTAAGGGTCCCTTGGACTGCAAGGATATCCAATCAGTCCATTCTGAAGGAGATCAACCCTGGGATTTGTTTGGAAGGAATGATGCTAAAGCTGAAACTCCAGTACTTTGGCCACCTCATGCGAAGAGTTGACTCATTGGAAAAGACTCTGATGGTGGGAGGGATTAGGGGCAGGAGGAGAAGGGGACGACCAAGGATGAGATGGCTGGATGGCATCACCGACTCGATGGACGTGAGTCTGAGTTAACTCTGGGAGATGGTGATGGACAGGGAGGCCTTGGCGTGCTGCGATTCATGAGGTCGCAGAGTCGGACACGACTGAGCGACTGAACTGAGCTGATGTTTTGAAGATAAGGAAATGGAAAGTGAGAACTTTTAATGACCTTTTAAAGGCACACATCTAGTCAATGAGGGATACAGGATTCACAGCCAGGTCAAATCCTGGGTGAAAGTTCTTTCTACATAATGAGAATACTGTGTTTTTAGGGAAAAAGTGAGAAACAGAGCAATGGTAAGGAAAAGAGAAAGAAAGAGAATGTGTACATGAAGTCTTTCATATAGGTGAAACCAAGTGATTTAGCAATCTGATAACCCAATAAATATGTGACAACCTAGATATCACCAAATTTCCAAGGAACAGGAATTTTAGCCAATATAAGAATAAAAATGGACTATTTTTTATTCTCTTCTATTACTTTTGTAGCCTCAAGTCATCTGGAATATATTACATTTTTATATTATATTACTTTAATTTTAATAATTGTTTAAAAATTATGCCACAGAGAACAGGATAGCCATGGGAAGTAGTGAGCCCCACTATTCACAGAACCAATTTTCAGATTCTAAATAAAGTTGGAATGTTATTAGTGTAATCTACCATTGAAAAAGGATAGAATAATTTATCAATTGTACACACTGGCTCTGAGTAACTATAATGATGAATTTTGTAACACCTCCTTGGAGGAATCTTACTCTTTGTCAGTTCAAAATTATTCTTCCCTTAATGTCTCTTTCCCCACAGAGAACCCCTAGGAGCATATATGGAGAATCACAACTGTAGCCCCAGAAAGAATGGTAACATTTTATTCTTTCCAATAAGATGAAATCCAATTATTTTTAATTGTAGAAAGATGATATTGTTTGGAAGATTGGCATCTTTGCCATCCTTGCAATTAATGTTGCCACAGTGCATTATTGCTTTTTGATTCCTTTGAGCACTATGTCCCTCTCTGGCTTAAAAATTCACTAAAACCTTCTTAGTATGGGATAAAAATTTCGCTACATTTTGGCACTTGTTTGCCTCTTGCAATATCATATCCTTGCTTACATCCATCTTTGCCCTGCATTTATTTTCTATCTATTCTCAAAAACAAAACAAGACCAAAAAAAAAAAAGAAAACAAAAAACAAAACTATTTGTTCTCATATCTCCATAAAGGTTGTACTGGTCCTAGGGCCCAGAACACTATTCATTTATTCATTCACATTTCTGACATTGTGAATTTCCCCATCAAAATCAAGGTCAAAAGTTGCAACTTTTGTGCAAATGTCTTCCAGCAGAATGGGTACTTACTGCCATGGTATCTTAGTTGTTACAACACCCACCAAAAGTTTTCAAAGTATTTTATCACTTGTTCAAGCTCCTGAGCTTAGGGACCATGCTGTAGTCTTCTCCACAGCCCTAGCATTGCAAGCAGAACTGGAAAACACATCTTTGTCATCTGCTCTAATAGAATAAAAACTTATATGAAACACAAAAGAAAGTAAAAAGCAGAAGTCTGGAAGCTATAAGATTTTTTTTTTTTCATTTATTGAGATGGAAACAGAACAAAATTATCCTAACAGAAAGCACTCATTAGGTGTCCAGAACCATGCTAAGTGCTTTATATATCTATGTGGACATAATTAATCTTCACATCAGCTTCATCAGGAAGACAGTATTATACCATTTTAATACTGTATTATGTTAAGTAGTTAAGAGGTTATGTAACTTACTTAAGGTCACTCATTTGGAACACAGAAATTTGATATGAACCCGGTTTTTGAAATCAAACACCACACTTTGTTACCTTTCAAAGGCCCCAAGAAAAGGATTTAGTAGTTTAGAAGTAGGCATTCACTTAGTAGCATTTCTAGTATTAGCTAGAAAATGGTGAGCTGGAGGTAGACCAGATAAAGGATTCTGGTCCTAAATATATTACCAATTATTAATGAAGCCAAGGTCTCCCAGTTAAAATTTCTGTGACCCTTTCATAACGTCCCAGGGTTTCAATTTCCTCATATCTGAGAAGGAACTAATCACAGACTTCATCTCCTGGGACTGGTTGGAAGACAGATTTAGACAACACTCATGAAAGGCTAACCACGGAATCTGCCACCAAAAAAGGCAGAGTTCAAACCAAACAACCAAAAGCACCGGCCCTCCCTCTGCTGATTTTTGTCTGCACTGCCACATTTGACTGGGCGGGAGTTCGCACAGCAACCATGGCGACAGAGGGGAGGTTCAGTGAACTGGGAAGAAATGGAAGGCGAGGCATTGTGCTCTTTATTCTTACAGGCATTTATGTAATAAAAAATAACTTGAGTACCAAGGCTGTGTGAGGCGGTCCTACAAATTCCTTGTAGACTCTCTAGATTACCTCTTTCCAAGGCAGTCTTTCAGACGTCATATTAGCCCAGTGATTCACATCCTGCGACTCAGGATGCTGTGTGGGCACTTTTTTCTGAACATCCATGAGACGCCTGAAATCTGACCCTGATCTCAATTTCTTCTGCTCCTGCAGGGAAGACAATCAGGTACTGAATTCTTGAATCACAGTCTTAGATATTTTCTCTAAGCTTAAGATTTTCTTCTTTCCCCCCTAAACTCTCACCTATTTATTCAATGCTTTTTCCTCTACAAAAGCCTAGCCAAGCAAGAGTTTTAAATTATGCACAACCCAGCAACAGGAAAATGAAAGGAGGCGAAAGACACTTCCCTGACACATTCACCCTCTGCTCCTATGAAACAGGCCTTAGGTCGGAATCATACAGAACCTTTTGCGCCTTTTCTCCTTCCCTTCCCTGAGTAAAGCCTCCTAATTAGAACTCTCTGATAGGATTAAGAGAAAGAAATCCCTCTGTGGCCACCAAAGTCAGGATATTGGTGGCCTTTCAACATTCCCTAAAGAGTAAATTTAATACAAGCTAAATTTACTATATCCTCCCCACAACTTATGAAAACATGTTAAGCTGATTGTTTTATTGTGTGATTTTGAGCTGTAAGAGAAGGAAATACTTATACTCGGAGACAGAAAATGGTTTGTTTTTACATAGTCAAGTAATATTCAACGTCTTAGTCTATGTAACAGTTACTCAAATTCCCTTGATGCTTTCCTACCACATCCTGAGTCTTCCCTCCCTAAAGCAAACTGAAAGTACAACTGAAAACAAATCAAATATTTATCAAACTAAAGATCTCTCTTGTCCCCAGGGAATAGCCACAGGGAGAAATGAAATAACATATTTTTAGAAACTACTCAATATACAATACAGTAACACATTTGCAGTCCATCTTGGATATACACCAATAAGAGGTAGAGATGTAGTACGTATTTTTTTTTCCTTTTCAGATTCTTTTCCATTATAGGAACATATATTAAGCATGATGCTCATCAGCTCTGACAGTAAAACTGCTGTTGGTAATTATTCAAAAATCTCAGAGAACAGGAGAGTTTCCTGAAGACTGAAGATAAGGAAAAGTGAATTTGTACGTTTATCACCAACTCTACAATACAATTCTATAATGGATTATTATGCAGAATTTGTAAATATTTTTTAAAAAATTAGTGATTATTAGAAGGCTACATGGGTTTATTAGAAATTGTGTCAACAAGATTTCTTTTTATTCAGATCGCCTTAGGTGTTATTTTAAAAACAGTAAGTCTCAATTGAGGCAGTTCCTTACCAATAGAATGAAAGCATGTAGAACAGAGGATGTATTGTTAGATGGCTTTAAAGTTTAAGCACAGACCATAGTTAACATGAATCATTGCTTCAGTGCCGAACTAGAGGGAGACTTCCGGCAGGCTGTTGAACTCCATCCTGTTTAACACTTTAGGTAAAAACTCAGAAGATATAGAAGACTCACTTATTAAATTCATTGATGACACTGGGCAAAGTGGCTAAGCTAATTAGGTTGGATCACTGATTCAAGGTTTAAAAAGGCATCATGGGAAAGAGCTAATTAGGCATCATTTAGTTAATTTTTTAAGTGCCTACTATATGCAAGGCACAGTGGAACACACAAAGGTCTCTCTCAATGCTTGCCAATCTTTTACATTTGGGATTATACAAATTATTAGCTAAAAATACTAATTTTAGTATGCCATTCTAGAAACCCTAAATGAGAATAATTTTTGTGGGCAGTTTTAGGAAAGCTACTGCTTTTTTAAAGCATGTCAGGTAATTTTTATCATTGTAAAGATTTGTGGTAATACTGTTCTATGTGAAATAGTTGTTAACCTCAAGAAATTTGCAGAGGGGAAGAGACGTAACTCATAAAATATTTGTGAAAGTTTTGCATATATTGAATGGCTATACACATTACACATTAAATGGCTATACACAGAAAGTCAAAATACAAAAAGGATTCTAAATGTTAAAAAGTGATTTTTCCTGGGGATGTTAACAAAGACAAAGTTGCAACTGCTACTTAAATCTTTTATTATTTTTTTTAATTTGTCCCCATATCTATTTTAAAGGTAAATGAAAGTGGCTGATGTAGCACTTCAGGTGGGAGAGTGTGTCCTTTTAATGTTCATCTCAGTGGTTTTTCTTTTAACCTAAATATGTGGTTAAGGGATATACTCATTTATTGAACCAAAACCAAAAGTAAAGGTAGTCCAGATGATCTGAGACACATCAGTCACACTTTACTACAACTGTGAAATCTGTGTGAACATAGGAAAATCTGGATAAAAAAGCCAAGTGGTCAATGAAATCAGATAAAATGACATGAAACTATCATTCTTGTGCATAAGATGACACTCATCTGAAGTCTGAAAATGGAGATACACCCAAGTTGGTGGGTCTGTAAAGTGGTATGGCATTTCCTATTCTCCTTGGCTGACTAACTTTATTTCTCAAGTCCTGAGCTACAGACTCAGTACTTCCTTAGGTATTCTCGATCAGTGCTCTGAATCAAGGACAGGATCAGTCATGAGATTCAGCAGGTCTGACTGAGCCTGCTAAGAGTGCTGTTAACACAAAATCTCCTCCCTCTAAGTCAGGACTGTTATTTGGATATACACAGCAACCATTTTCAATCCAATCCCTGTAAATCAAAAGCCCAGAGTGTGAAGTAGCATTGGGCATATGATTTTCTTTTGTGTAAGGAAAATATTGTTTTTTACATTGTTATTACAGTCAAGGAGCATAATAAAGGAGGCAGAAAACAGTGATAACAGGGGAGGAACAAAAGAAGAAAAAGTAGTCATTATGATGAAAAAATATGGATTGGAAATTTTCAGCCCCAAATTAAGGAAAACCATGCATATAAGATACAGTCAGTATTGTTGGGTATTTGAAAAGATAATAGGATAAAATGGTCTGACAATCTTTTTAGCCACAATATGTAAGACAGTTAAGTTGTTCTAAATGACACATTTATTTAGAATTATTAAGCACCATCTTATTACTTGAGTTTTCAATAAGACAGTTTACAATCACTTTGAGAATGCTCTGTACACATTTAAGAATGCATTTTGGATCACTGCATAGAGAGAAGAGTGGGATGGTTTGATGAATTATTGTTTCTAATTAAATAATAATGATGCCACAAAATATTATTATAAAAGGAAATATATAAACCTATTCGTAAATAAACATTACCTTGGAAAAGCAGCCTAGAAAAGTAGAAAGCTTACATTGCCACACCAGCTCAGTCACAGCTTCAACTGACACAACAGAAGTATAATAATTTTTTTATTACAGTAGGGAGTAAACGGAAGAATATGTTCTCGGAAAAGAGTGCAGGCCGTCTGCCCCGAAGGCATATCCCCGCAGGCAGTAGCACTGAGGTGTCCTCAGTCTCTGAAGAAACTGAAGAAGGTCCAAAAATATCCTGCTGCTTAAACATGTTGATTTTTTTTTTAAACCTGGTGTGATTTATGCAGAGAATCTTCAAAAGTCTAATTTACATACATTTAAAAGACACCGTGGAAAGTTATTAACCAAACACATCACAATGCAGAGAGCAGATGTTAACTGAGGATTTTTAGATCCTTAAATGGAAAACTAGGAGGTTCAATAAGTATCTTGGGTTGACAGGAGAAAATAGAAAACAGGAAAGAAGAAAGGTGGGAGGGAGGATGGGAGGGAGAGAGAACCAGAGAAAGCCTGTGTTTGGGGGGTGCTTTCATTGCGATGCTTCATATCCTAAGTGTTCTTAGTCGCTTAGTCGTGCCCGACTTCTTTGCGACCCCATGGACTGCAGCCCACCAGGCTCCTATGTTCATGAGATTTTCCAGGCAAGGATACTGGAGTGGGTTGCCATTTCCTTCTCCATCATATCCTAAAGTCATGTGAAATAATGAGTTATTTATTCCTTTTTCTCTATTTTTTTTATGAGTGAATAATCATGTTGCTTACTATCCATCATCTTGAAATATATTAAAATGATTACAGTACTGTGTGCATGTTGTAACACGTATCACTGAGCTCTAGTTTAGAGAGTTACAAGGAGAGGAATGTTGGCCTGAGAAATCACACTAAATTCCAATCAAGATTGTACCTCCCATCAGTGATGCATCATGGGGAAAACCGCAAATGAAAAGTCATAGATATATCATACATTTTTAAATAACTTACAAGAATACATAACTTAGTGGAAATTTTCTGGAGGTTTGAATATTCAAGGTCATTACCTGTTATCCTGAAACTCTTTTAACATACTCTTTATATTTCCTCACAATGACTTAGGAGTTGACTCTTGATATATGGAATCATTTTGTTCTACTTGATTATACTTCAAGGACAATAAATAGAATAAGACATGGATTTGGGTTTCAAACACATAGAGCATTACTTGATAACTTCTTGAAATTAAATCAGGAATCATTAACTTATGTTTGGATTCTTCCTTCAAGCTATAGATAACTTCCTTGGAAGGAAAATTCTCAAAACAGTACCTTTCTGCTATTTATTTTAAAAGAATGCACACAGAGAGTTATTAGTTAATACTGGCTGAGTGTCCCAGTAAATGAGTTAAAGAACAGTTAAGACAGGGGGCTGCCTAGGAGACTGGATTCAAGACCTAGAAAGCAAATCCACACACTTAATTGTAACCAAGATGTTCTCTAGATAGCACCATTGTTCAATTGTAATTGACAGTTTTAATCTAATTACCCATCATTGGACTTTTCAGTTTTTTTTTCTTTTCACTCAGAATAGGATGCAGTTAAGACAAATGCTAATTTAGCAAGATCTCCCCTACCTGTTCCCAGTTCTTCCAAATTGAAAATAATCACCTGTAATACTTATTTGCACAGTACCTTCACATTCCTGTATATATTTGGAGAACTGCATTTCCCGAAGGCAAACCCTCAGTCACAACTTATCCAAAGAATTGTTTCCGGCTAACAGATAGGCCTCCTACACTAATGCCAGTGCTGATCAAAAGTAGAGAGAGAGCTAAGAGCTAAACTCAGAAGGACTAAGGAAATAAAGCATGGGCTGTTGTAGCCTTTATAAGTGACTGGCTAGATGCGTCTTAAAAAGTTATAGGAAATGACACCTAATAGCCCTATTTTGATATAAAACAGTGGCATACATTGAAATGCATATATATTTGTCTTTTATCCTCTTCCTATGTTTATATTCCAAGATATAAGAATGTTTTCTCAAGCATAAATGTGTAGATATATTAACCTATTTTTATATACAAGCTATTCAAAATGCAATGTAAATACCCTACAGAAATATGTCATTTTATTGCTTCTTCATAAAGCATTTTCTTTATTCAAGTATCATTATACTTCATCATGTATAACATGTGCATTAATAAATACAAGAACAATAACATAAGTACATTTTTAAGATTATGCATATAAGAAGCAAAAATGTAAGGTAAAAGATATATATAGGTCACATCAGGTTAGAAGAATCGAGCATAAAATGAATAAAATTGTATTATAACTGGATGACTGATTTAGAAGCAGAAAATACTATTAAAGGAAGCTTTCACAAAACCAACACCCTTTTGCAACATAATAGAAAATTAGCAATACCCTGTCCATCAATTTGGAAGGCTTGGCTAATATCAAAATTACTTCTCATCACCACTAGGTGGCTCACTCTCTGTATTTATGTCTCAGCAGAGATGTCTCTGTGGCCCCCAGAGGTTAGAAGCAATGAGATTCTCACTAGAGAGAACAGAAAGGAGAAAAAAGGATGTCTTCAAAGCAAAATTAAAGTCTTGACAAGGAAATAATCTGGGTTACCCCCAATACATTTTCGTCAGAATTAACTTTACGTAACAGAATAATTAGCAGAGTTGTTCTTAGACTAGAGACATTTAGAAAGCCAGATGGAAACCTAATAACTAGTCTACACCTATGTCCAAATATTCTCATATACTTTTCAAATACATTCAAACTGTGAGAAAGATACCCAGCAGGAAAAAAGGAGTGAGAGAGAGAAAGAAAAGTACCACTTTAAAGTTTAAAAAAAAATCACATTATTTACTTTTAATTGTATTTGAAATATGAGTGGAAGAAAAATTAAGAATTGGGGAAATAAAAATAAGCCAATAAAGACAGGAAATTTAACACGGAGAGGAAATTCACTTTCCTAGCTTTGCAAGATGGCTCTTTGCAATGAATTTCTCCACTGAATGGCATTTTAGCAGAGAGAATATAAAGGACAGTAGCCACAGTAGCTTGTAACACCATCCAATGTATTGCTAAAAAAAGCTTTACCATCTGGATCCTAATTCTATTCAATATTGAAACTGTAGAGCATTTTCTTCTCCTCATTCTAATTTACAGCTATCACTCCGTGCAGCCCTGAAGGGTGCACACAATATGCCATTGTTAGAGCCAGTGTATAATCCAAGGCAATTTGGAGAAAATCGGCTTGTGCATGTAACTACATGGTTTCCTTGCTCTTTAGCACCTGTTTGCATTTCATGAAAGCTTATAAGTTTTGCTTGTATTTCTTTTCCCTTCTCTTTATTTTGCCGTGGTCAGTATAGGGCTGCAAAGTCATATGCATGTTTAGAAATGTCTATGGACAGCACCATCCACCGTACCCCACTGACTGCTGAGAACTGAGATGTATGGGATATGACAGCAACAAACATTCACCTGCTTCTCTGAATCAATCTATAGTGTTCATCTGGCCTGTATTTTTGAAAGTCTCCCAAGACACTGATTCACCAGGCTACCCAGGAAAGGCTATCAGATACAGAGGAGGAAAAAAGTGTTTTAAAATTAAGAAGCTTCATGACGAGGAGCCAGCAGTGACAGAGGATCATCACCTCTGGCTCCAAATAAAATGAAATCGATTCCCTCTCAGCAGAGACAGCTCTGAATGGTGATCCATAATGTGCAAGCAACTGGCTAACTCTTTACCTGCCTCACAAGGCTATGTGAGAAAGGAGGTGGGCTGGGGGAAACCAAGAATGAAAAAAGATATCTCAACAACTGATTTAAATTACCTTTCACCTTCTCAGAAGGCCTGGTTAAGATCCCATCTTTGGATCTCTTATGTTGCTTGTTGAATTGGGCATCGCTGGCAAAAGAAAAACAAGAGTGTTCTCTTCCTCCCTCCAAGATTCCATTCCAAGGAAACACCACTCACATGATCTGAAAAAAAACTGTATATATATATGTGTCCTTCACTCCCTTGCTGCTTCTGATCTCCTGACTTTACCAGGGCAAGAGCAATACCTTGGGCTGACCCATCCACTGCCATAAGCAGCATGGAAAAAGTAACATGACGGGTTTATTCCAAGTTTGAATATGAGTCCAAGTGTGAAGTAGCAAAACTAAAGTCCTCCTTTCCTGGTGCATTTGTTACTTGATAGCACCTTGTAGGATCTGTTTTGCCAAATTACTTTAAGAGCAGTCAGTGTAAACACCATCGATATTATGGGAGCTGAAAACAATGACGGGAAAGATATTTAAGTATTTGTCACAAACTAAAAATCTCTGTTGAGCACTTCAGAGGGATCAGTTGCATTAAACATTAATGACAGGTAAAGAAGGCGACTCTGTTTTCCCTCTGCCTTCAAAAGAAGCAGCAGATAGTCTCAGAGGTGTTTTGCATGTTTTTGTTTGGTAGGCTTCGGGTTTTGGGGGGTGTGTTTTTGTTTGGAGGAGTGGTTTATTAGTTTGGATTTTTCTCAAAAGATTATCAAAGGAAAGTATCCGGCTGGCCAAGCTTGAAAATCCCTGAGCCCACATGTTCTCTTTACTTTCAAGCATAAACCTAGGTCTGCCTAAAGTCACGAGCCATGCTCCCATATAAAAAATGAGGTCATCCACATCAAGACAGACATGACATCAAGACATGAGGTAGCTTAGGAGCACTTTCCAGAGGGTAATAAAACAGAGACTAACTTTTATAATTGCAGCAGAATACAAACTGCTGTCTATGAAAACAGTCACAAAACCTCACATTCTCTAATTCTCTGCTTATACACAAACTCCTTTCAAACCTCACTTTTGAACTCAATGATAACTCAAGAGGTATTGTGAGCCTGATTTGCATATAGGATGCCTGTCTCCTAAAAAACATTTTCCTTATGGTTGTTTCAACTCAGTTGCCTAAATTATGGCTAGTATTCTCTCACAAAACTTCCTGTGGGATGATGTGCATGAAACTAGTAAAATGATTATTAAGGGATGGAGATATTAAAATGTTGTTGAAATTTTTCTGTTAGTTTTTTTTGTTAAGAATTTTGGCTAACAAAACAAGTCAAGAAAGGTTAAGATCAATAACCTACAGATGAATATCACTAAGGCGAGGGTATTCAAATCAAGACACCATAGTCCTGTTTGGAGTTTTACAAAGATAGATCTGTTAGGTTAGAATGCACTCCTAGAACCCGAGCTCATTTTAGAAGAAATCTCCTCCAGTTAATTCTTTACCTTGTCAAATAATTAATTTCCCCAGCTTATCACAACAGACAGACTTAGCCCAACCCAAAACTCTGGGCTTCAAAGCCGCATTACCCCAATATGTATAAGAGCTCAGAAAGATGAAAAGACATTTGCTTCCTGCCTTTCTCTCACAAATACAGCAATTTGCATGACTATTAAACTTCTGTGATTCAGCAACTTTCACTCCTGTCTACATCACTGAATGTTAAATGCCGGGGAAGAGTTTGAATCACTTGGCTTTTATTTTTGAAGACTGAGGTATGTTTTTCACAGCCGGAGAAGAGAATAAAGGTTTTTTAAATCACACATGCAAAGTTGCATAACAATAGTCAACTAACTCAAAAGGTGAGAAATGCTCACGTGCTCAATCTACATTGAGTTCCATATTTGCAGAATATCCCGCAAGGGTGGGGAGACAGTTGAGTTACCATCTGCATCCAAACTTTAATCAGCAAAACCACTCCTAAACTATCAAGCCTTTACCGTGCTGCTTCCCCTAGTGAAAAAGTCTCAGAGTAAATGCTGTGATTGAGAACGTTTTCCTTACGTAAAAGAAGAAATTGCAAGCGCCTACCTGAACGCGGGTGGTGAGGTCGCTGGCACATTAGGAGAGATGACTAAGAAGCGGGCTTACCTTCTGCAGGGAGCAGCCTCCTCCCCGGGCTGCCTGGCTTTTGGAAGAGGGTGTCCTCTTGCCAGGAGCTGGGGAAGCAGCAGGGAAGAAAGAGCTGTCTGTCACTAGTTGTGACGGCGGCGTGTCACCGGGTCCCTCGGAAACTGGGCTCCAGGGTCCTCTAACAAACCAGCCAGTAGCCGCTGGTCCCCAGTCTAGGATGCTGGGACTGCAGTTACCAACGCCGCCTCACTTGAGGGGAAAGCGCTGCTGCGTGTGTCTGTGTGTGTGTGTGTGTGTGTGTGTGTGAGCACTAACTGCCAGCTCCAGGCTGAGCCACTGTGTTCTGCATACTCAAAATGCTCCTGCAGGGACGAGGCTCCTCTACCAGGACCCCATCCTCCCCTGCGGCTGGAGGAATCAGTCCGCTGACCTTGCTGCTGGGGATGCCGGAAAAACTACTCCCTCATCAACAGATTCAACAATCAATCAAATAAAGGAGATGGGATCAAGTCTTAGATAGAGACAGGTTCTTTCCTCATAAACACTGAGATTAATAAACAAAAAAGATATCTCTATTCAACATTTTATAGGGTTGATTTTTTCCCCCCTTTAAGCTCCCATGTCTTGAGCGTAAAGTCTAATGGATGAGTCCACAAGTTAAAAAACTTTTTTAAAAAAAAGTTTAAAAAGCAAAAATAAAAAACCACTTTCCAGGCTGTTTCCCTAAGCAGTATTAGGCTCTTACCTAGAAGGCAATTCAGAATATTTATCGCACAGAGACGGATCAGATGCAGACTTGGATTTGTAAAAACCAAATCATGATGGTTTAAACTAATAAAGTACTTTAAAACTCAAGGATTCTATGTCATGAGTGTTAATATTTGGGACTAGAGGCAGATTCTGAGTTCCAGTCCAACTCCAAACCTAAAGAACACTTTAGGTTTTCTTTTAAACACTAATCCAGTGCCAAGTATGGGGAAAGTCTGGCACTCTGAGCGAGTTACTTGAAGTGCACATGTAAATATTTTTAAACCATAAAGGGTTAACTGTAAACCATAAATTACAGATTTAAAAAAAACTGCCAAAAAATTGCACAAGGCTTATGAGGCACAAAGGAGCTTTCCAAGGGTCTAACCTCTAAATGATATAAAAGGTCTCATTGCTGAACTTGGAGCTATTCTTGATTTCAGATTCTAGAACCAATGCATCCATAAAGCCAGAACGGAACTTGCCCTTGAATATATATTGCTCACCATGCCCTATATCGGCAAAAAGGAATGAAACGCTGGAATTATCTTCCCTCAACTTAGAGTCTGCCCTAGCAATATTAGACCAAACTCACATCAAGAGATGCAACACAGGAGAGAAAAGCAGAAATGAGAATCAAGGTACTTAGCATCAGTCTGCTCTGCGTGCCGCCTCTTGATCCCTGCGCCTTGGACTCTGACAGTGATGATAGGAATGATGGTGATAATGACCACCACTGCCAACACCACAGCAAACACACAACGAAAGCTAATATTTACTGAGTGCTTTTTTACTTACCAGGCACTTTCTAAGCATTGTGAATTTTAAAACATTTTTAATCTTCACAACAATATTATGAGGTCAATGATAATAGTATGATCCCCATTTTATAGATTAGGATGGCAAGACTGAGAACTGGAAAGGAAAAAAAGCTTACCTTTAAAATTTGGAAATAACTTCACACATGCAGGAAAGTCACAGGGGAAAAAGAATAATATAAAATACTTGAATGTTCTTTGCTTAGATTTATCTACCATCAGCATTTAGCCCATCTGTTTTATAATTTGATCTATAGACAGAGAGAGAGAGAGATGGGAGTTATTTGAGGATAATATACATATATCATGCCCCTTTAGTCATTATTTCACTGTACATTTTATTAGTAGTGATAGACTTTCATCAACCTCAGTAAATTTAACACTAATACAGACTTAATCCAATTTATTGTCCATTTTCCAATTTGCCACTTGAACTAGTCATTTTCTTCATAGCATTTTCCCACTAAAAGAGTATCCAGTCTGGGGTCAGTTGTTGCATTTAGCTGACATGTCTTTTCAGTTTCCTTTAATCTAGAAATTCCATAACTGTTCTTTGGCTTTCATGGCATTTGGAAGAATTTCTCTCTTTGTTTCTTAATAAAATATTCCCAATTTTGCATTTGTCTTATGTTTCCTAATGATTAGATTCATGGTATATCTTCTTGTTGGACTGACCTTTCACATAATGCCCAAATGGCATCTTATTGCAGTCTTTTTTTTTTTTTTAAGTCTGCTTTCTGATACTTTATGGCTCCCCCAAGCTTGCTTCTGGTTTCCTTTTGCATGGACTGTTTTTATTTATCCCTTCCTTTTCAGTCTGTGTATATCCTTAGAGCTGAAGTTTTCCATGGGCAGCATGTAGATAGGTTTTGTATTTTTATCCATTAAGCCACTTTTTTATTTATTCACTGAAGCATTTAGTTACTTTTATGTAAAGTAAATATGTATAGGTATATACCTACTGACATTTGACTGTTTGGGGGTTGTTTTGTAGTTATTCTCTGTTCCTTTTTCTCTTGTTCTATTTCCTTGTGGTTTGATGCCTTTCTTTCATGTTACATTTAGATCCAATTCTCATTATTTATGCATATTTACTATAGATTTTTACTTTGTGGTCACCATGAGGCTCACATCAGTTGTATATGTAAAAAGGTTTAAGTTGATACAAGTTAGGTTTGAACCACATTCTAAAACTGCATACTTTTAGTCTCCTTCTCTCACATTTTATCTTTTATGTCACATTTTATTTCCTTTTTATTTTGTGTATACCTTTACTAATTAGAGAAGACAATGGCAACCCACTCTAGTATCCTTGCCTGGAAAATCCCGTGGACAGAGAAGCCCGGCGGGCTACACTCCATGGGGTTGCAAAGAGTCAGATGTGACTCAGTGACTAAACATACCCACACCGTTACTAATTGTTGTAATTATAGTTATATTTAGCCGCTTTTGTCTTTAACCTTCATATTAGCTTTAAAACCGATTAATAGCTATCAAAGGACACAGTAACTGAACTCCTGGATATCCCAGAGAAATAGACTTACGTAAACATAAAAGTGTGCACATGAGTATTTATAAAAGTTTCATATATGATAGTCAAAAATTGGAAACAGCTGTGATGTACATTAACAGACAATAGTTAAATTATAGCCCATCTCATAGTGTATTATAGGATGGGGGGACACATGTGTCCCATGGCTGATTCATGTCAATGTATGGCAAAAACTACCACAGTATTGTAAAGTAAGTAGCCTCCAATTAAAATAAATTTTTAAAAATGAAAAAAAAAAAAAAGAAATAGCAGAGTAAAATTGATATATGAACTATTTTAATGGAATTCACTTAGAATTATGATTCACTTGGAGCTTATAGTTGTGTATAATGTAAGGATTTCAAATGGCTACTTAGTTGTCCTAACAATGATTAAAAGTATATTTTTATCTAGTGACTGAGATATCAAATTTGTCACATACTGTATTTCTAAATATGCTTGTATCTATTTCTGAATTTGCCATTTTATTGCATTAGTCTGTCTAATCAAGTACCTGTACTATAAACCTTTACTTACAAAGCCATTATAATGTTTTTAACAACTTGTATTTTCTTTTTGCCCAAAAATTGTTCAGTAGAAAAATTTTAATTTTCATGATTCATTTTTAATATTTTACAGTCATAATTATCTATAATTCATTTATAATAAATTAGACTTCCCTGGTGGAATTACATTTGAAGTATAAAATTTAAAAAAAAATTTGATGATACCAGTGGAAACCATCACCTCAGTCAAAAACACAAGTATATCATATACCCATTCTTGAAAAGTTACTTACAACCCTTGTATTTCCTGCATCCTGCTTTCCTCTGTCTACAATTCCTTCCATCATCAGGCAAATACTGATCTGATTTCTTTCACTCGATGTGAGTTTTCATTTTCCAGAATGTAATATAGTTAAATTTATACAATATGTATTCATTTTTCTGACTTCTTTCAAGGGACCTAAAGGCTTTTGAGATTTAAGCATACTTTTGTAGGTATCAACCATTCATTTCTTTTTATTGCTAAGTAGCATTGTATTATATGAATATATCATAAATTATTTTTCTATTCACTGGTTGATGAACATTTGGGTTGTTTTGGTTTTCCCTCATCCTTTGTATTTTACATAATGAGGGGAAACCAAACAGAAAAAGTAATGAAAGTATATAGATGAGAAGGATGTGTTAATACCATCCTTAATCTCAGACATAATTGTTTACATAGAAAGTCCTAAAAATTAACAAAGAAATTCCTAAAATTAATAAGCCAGTTTACAAAGATCCAGAAAGAAAGTTCATTTTTAAAAGATCAA
>SJYQ01002578.1:369880-386203 GCA_006410935.1 Redunca redunca | reverse complement strand
CCCCAGTAAAAGGACAGACAGAAAGTGCTCATGGAGTAGAAAGCTAAATATTACTAATATGAAAAATCACCCGTAATTAATCTATAGGTTTGATGCAATCTCAATAATAATCACTGCTGGATTTTTAATAGGAATTGATAAGCTAAATCTAATATAAGAAGGGAAATGCAAATAACAGAATCGACCAAACAGATGAAATAGAATAATAAAGCTCTAGGACAAATACTATTTGACTTCAGCTTTTCAGTGAAGCTACAGTAATCAAGATAGCTTTGCACTTGTTTACAATTATAAAATAGATAAAACTGCAACCAAATAGAGAATCAGTAAACAGATCCACACTTGTAATTTGCTCAAAGGCATCAATCAACTCAAACTGAAAGTAAAATATTTTTGATAACTGATGCTGAAGAATGGGTTATCATTACAAAAAGAAGGGGAAAAAAAAACTCCTTACTTTCTTACAGGTATACTAAATTAAATTAAGATGGATCAGACATCTAAGTGGAAATGCCAGACATAAAATTTTAGTAGAAAGCATGAGATGACCTATAGCAAAGTAAAGATTTCTAGGTGAACCACAGAAAGCAATAACAACCACAAAGCAAGTGCTGTGTTCCTCTAAGAAGAGATATCTTCCTTAAGACAGATTCTTAGAAGTAGAATATGGTTCAGAATATGATACATATTTTAAATAAATATGCTGTTTCAGTACCTTGGAAATTCTCCCCATAAATACCCAGGGGATTTGGAACTTAGGAATTTCTCTTGCCTCATGACTATGAATGAGGTATTTAAAGAAGAACAACTAATGAAAACTATCTCTGGCCAGAGAGCTAGCAGGCATGGCAACAGAGAACAGTGGAACTGACTACAATTACCAAATTTATAATTAAAATACTGCAGTCAACTTATATGAAATAATGAAGTGGCACAGGATGGAAGTGAGGTATTTGTGGCATAAGAAAGAACAAGAGCTCAACTAGCGACATTCATGTCAGGATGAAAAGTAGGTGCTTGTGGAGAGAAATGCTGCAACGGAGTATCAGTGAAGTCGCTCAGTCGTGTCCGACTCTTTGCAACCCCGTGGACTGTAGCCCACCAGGCTCCTCCATCCATGGGATTCTCCAGGCAAGAATACTGGAGTGGGTTGCCATTTCTTTCTCCAGGGGATCTTCCCAACCCAGGGATCAAACCCAGGTCTCCTGCATTGCAGGCAGATGCTTTAACCTCTGAGCCACCAAAAAAGAAGAGGGAAGTTGGCTGCTGCCATAAAGAAGAAGAGAAGAATATAAACTTAATAAATACAGGGTAAAGGGATGTGCTGTGTTTTGTTCATTGATATATCTACAGCAATTAGCTAGAGTCTAGCTTATAGTGGGCACTCAATAAATTTTTCCTAAGCAAAGGAGACACAGATATAAAGAACAGAATTTTGGACTCAGTGGGTGGAGGTGAGGGTAGGATGATTTGAGAGAAGAACACTGAGACATGGGTATTACCATATGTAAAATGGATGCCCAGTGTAAGTTTAATGCTTGAAGCAGGGCACTCAAAGCCCATGCTCTGGGACAACCCAAACGGATAGGGTAGGGAGAGAGGTGGGAGGTGGGGGTTCAGGATTTCGGGGGACACATGTATATACCTATGGCTGATTCATGTTGATGTATGGCAAAAACCCATCATAATATTGTAAAGAAATTATCCTTCAATTAATAAATAAATTTTTAAAAAATTTTTAAAGAAAATGAATTAATGCAAAGGAAATAAACAGACCTTGAGCACCTCACATATTGAAACTATGAATTCTCTAAAATTAAGAAACATTCATGCATGGTTAAGAACAAGTCATTTTACTTCAAACCTGTTAACAGTACTACCATCAATGTGACCTCAGTTACGATAATTCCTCTGAGCTTCTGTGTGTCATCTGGGAAAATGAAGACACTAATAACAAAATGGTGTTGTTACTATGGGACTTCCCTGGTGGCTCAGTGGTAAAGAATCTGCTTGCAGTGAAGGAAACATAAGGTCAATCTCTGGGTTGTGAAGATTCCCTAGAGGAGGAAATGGCAGCCCACTCCAGTGTTCTTGCCTGGGAAATCCCATGGACAAAGGGGCCTGGTGGCCTACAGTCCATGGGGTCACAAAAGAGTTGGACATGGCTTAGCAACTAAACAACAAAAATGTGTTATTATAATGGTTTAAAAGATTACCTATAAAAAGCACATAGCCATTTGTTACATAGAATAAGTTCTATATAAAATGGTAGCTATTAATTTTATTAAAATATTCTACTTCATCTGGTTAACCGCTTGATATTTATTGAGTATCTAATGTGTGCCAAACATTATGATACAGATGCAGGAAGAAAAGGTCAGGCTTCCTCTTTATGGCTTGACTATGAGTTAGTAAAACTAAATTCTCTGAGTCATGGAATTTTTCTCTTTATGACTTCTGTGTCATGAATGTACTTCCGATTTTTCACTGTCTGTCACATGTTAGCTACCTGGTAAATATTTACTCTTGAAGTACACACATTATTATTTGCTTATACTTTTATCTCCTAAGATGTGAGCTGAAGATACTGAAGCTAAATGGTTCTATGAAGCCCTACAAGACCTTCTAGAACCAACACCCAAAAGAGATATCCTTTTCATTATAGGAGAATGGAATGCAAAAGTAGGAAGTCAAGAAATACATGGAGTAACAGGCAAACTTGGCCTTGGAGTACAGAATGAAGAAGGGCAAAGGCTAATAGAGTTTTGCCAAGAGAACACACTGGTCATAGCAAACACCCTCTTCCAACAACACAAGAGAATACTCTACACATGGACATCACCAGATGGTCAATACTGAAATCAGATCAATTATGTTCTTCGTAGCCAAAGATGGAGAAGCTCTATACAGTCAGCAAAAACAAGACTGGGAGCTGCCTGTGGCACAGACCATGAACTCCTCATTGCCAAATTCAAACTTAAATTGAAGAAAGCAGGGAAAACTACTAGACCATTCAGCTATAACTTAAATCAAATCGCTTACAGTTATACAGTGGAAGTGACAAATAGATTCAAGGTGTTAGATCTGATAGAGTGCTTGAAGAACTATGGACGGAGGTTCATGACATTGTACAAGAGGCAGGGACCAAGACCATTCCCAAGAAAAAGAAATGCAAAAAAGCAAAACGGTTGTCTGAGGAGGCCTTACAAATAGCTGTGAAAAGAAGAGAAGTGAAAGGCAAAGGAGAAAAAGAAAAGTATACCAATTTGAACGCAGAGTTCCAAAGAATACCGAAGAGAGATAAGAAAGCCTTCCTCAGCAATCAATGCAAAGAAATGGAGGAAAACAATAGAATGGGAAAGACTAGAGATCTTTTCAAGAAAATTAGAGATATCAAGGAAACAGTTCATGCAAAGATGGGTACAATAAAGCACAAAAATGGTATGGACCTAAAAGAAGCTGAAGATATTAAGAAGAGGTGGCAATAACACACAGAAGAACTATACAAAAAATGATCTTCATGACCCAGATAACCACAATAGTGTGATCATTCACCTAGAACCAGACATCCCGGGATGTGAAGTCATGTGGGCCTTAGGAAACAGCACTATGAACAAAGCTAGTGGAGGTGATGGAATCCCAATGGAGCTATTTCAAATCCTAAGAGATGATGCTGTGAAAGTGCTGCACTCAATATGCCAGCAAATTTGGAAAACTCATCAGTGGCCACAGGACTAGAAGAGGTCAGTTTTCATTCCAATCCCAAAGAAAGGCAATGCCAAAGAATACTCAAACTACCACACAATTGCACACATCTCACACGCTAGCAAAGTAATGCTAAAAATTCTCCAACCAGGGTTCAACATTACATGAACTGTGAACTTTCAGATGTTCAAGCTGGATTTAGAAAAGGCAGAAGAATCAGAGATCAAATGGCCAACATCTGTTGGACTGTTGAAAAACAAAAGAGTTCCAGGAAAGCATCTACTTCTGCTTTATTGACTACACCAAAGCCTTTGACTGTGTGAACCACAACAAACTCTGGAAAATTCTTAAAGAGATGGGAATACCAGAAAACCTGACCTGCCTCTTGAGAAATCTGTATGTGGGTCAGGAAGCAACAGTTAGAACTGGACATGGAACAACAGACTGGTTCCAAATCAGGAAAGGAGTACCTTAAGGCTGTATATTCTCACCCTACTTATTTAACTTATATGCAGAGTACATCATGAGAAATGCTAGACTGGATGAAGCACAAGCTGGAATCAAGATTGCTGGGAGAAATATCAATAACTTCAGATATGCAGATGACACCACCCTCATGGCAGAAAGCAAAGAAGAACTAAAGAGCCTCTTGATGAAAGTGAAAGATGAAAGTCAAAAAGTTGGCTTAAAACTCAACATTTGGAAAACTAAGATCATGGCATCTGGTCCCATCAATCCATGGCAAAGAAGATGGGGAAACACTTGAAACAGTGAGAGACTTTATTTTCTTTGGGCTTCAAAATCACTGCAGATGGTGACTTCAGCCATGAAATTAAAAGATGCTTGCTCTTTGGAAGAAAAGTTATGACCAACCTAGATAACATATTAAAAAGCAGAGACATTATTTTGCCATCAAAGGTCCATCTAGTCAAAGCTATGGTTTTTCCAGTAGTCATGTATGGACATGAGAGTTGGAGTATAAAAAAGCTGAGAGCCAAAGAATTGATGCTTTTGAAATGTGGTGTTGGAGAATACTCTTGAGAGTCCCTTAGACTTCAAGGTGATCCAACCAGTCCATCCTAAAGGAAATCAGTCCTGAATATTCATTGGAAGGACTGATGCTGAAGCTGAAGCTCCAATACTTTGGCCACCTGATACAAAGGACTGATTCACTGGAAAAGACCCTGATGCTGGGAAAGATCGAAGGCGGGAGGAGAAGGGGACAACAGAGGATGAGATGGTTGGATGACATCAGTGACTCAATGGACATGAGTTTGAGTAAACTCTTGGTGTTGGCAATGGACAGGGAGGCCTGGTGTGCTGCAGTCCATGGGTTTGCAGAGTCAGACACGACTGAGTGACTAAACTGAACTGCAGATGTGAACAGTGCAAGGTCAGTGGTTGTGTCTGATACAGCACTGTTTTTCTCAATGCCCAGCACAGTGCTTGCCATGTGGAAACTTCAACACCTGTGTGTGTGTGCTCAGTCACTTCAGTCATTTCCAACTCTTTGTGACGCTATGGACTGTTGCCCGCCAGGCTCCTCTGCCCATGGGATTCTCTAGGAAAGAGCACTGGAGTGGGCTGCCATGTCTTCCTCCAGGAGATTGTCTCTACCCAGCAATTAAATTAGATGTCTCTACCCACATCTCCTTGCATCTACTGCATTGCAGGCAGATACTTTACCCACTAAGCCACCAGGGAAGCCCCCAGGGTCTGTAAAGGGAGCTGAAATCTCTCACATGCAAGAGTGAGAGCTGGAAGCTTGACTTACAGATGAATTCAGTGGAGATCAGAAAATAAAGTTGCCATAGGTGACCAGGCCAAGCAGAGGTCAGACGTATGAAAGAGATATCATAACAGTATAATAAATTTTAAAAAAATAAAAAAAGAAGAGTTAAATGCATGCCCTCCAAAGCCACACTATATATTGGGTTTGGACTACAGTTGTATGTAGTCCAAACAGTTGGACTACATTTTGCAACCTGGGTGAGAATCAATATTTCAGTCTTCCCACCTATAAAATGAAGATAATAACTGTAACTATATCTTAAAGTTGTTGTAAAGATCAAATTAATTAATATAAATAAAGCATATATAATAACATCTCACACATACTGTATTATTGCTATCATCACCATCTGCCTCTTAAAAATAAGTTCTCCTTAATCAGAACTTATTTTTACAGCATATAGCATCCTAAGTCGAGTATAAGATTGCTCTCTGATTTTCCTCTGTGCTGCTTGCCTATAAATGAAAGATACAATCAAAAAATAGTATTTGAAGAAAATGTGCAATCAAATAAAGCAGGCAGAAATTACAAGGCAGAAAGAAGAAATTAGACCAAAGTCAACAAGAAAACCAAACAAAAGAGATTTTTCAAAATGAAAGGTGGGAGGCAAAACCTAGAGAGATGAAACCCATGATCTCAAGGATGATGTAGATTGTCCAGGTTGTATTTTGATAGTAGATATTAAAAGAACATGGTGAATGAATTAATTCCTTGCACAATAAAAAGGGGGCTTCAGAAGAGGTGGGGGAACTTAGAAAGGTGTTAGGCACAAAAAATGGGAAAAATAAAGGTGTTTATCTGGCACTTATTAAATTTGATCTATTAAATAAAAAGCTTTGATTGCAAAATTCTAAAACTCCAAATTTTATTACTACATTTGGCTTCAGGAGCTATGCCCCTTTTCATACTTCATCCTTTACTTGGACTTTGTATTGCTTAGTGAATCCTGGTCTAGCTTGGTTCACCTGACTCCATGGCCCCCTTGTTGATACAGGACTCTTCCCTTCAACTCTCACCACACAGGACTCAGGCACAATGCAGCCCCTCAGCCTGCATACAGATGCTTCAACCCTGGTACTTCAACATGATGAAGAAGGATTCAGAATGTTGCCAAGCAACAAGGTCAGCATCCACAGCCTGCTCTTCTAACACCATATCAGTGTCATGTTCTTAAAGAAAATGCACTGTGCACACAGATGCACACAGAGAAACAGGCAAACACATATATATTTATATATTACATGTAATTTTAATTTGTATTTAATTCATATTAAATTACCATACAGTCGCACAGATTTCACATGCTAGGAGAGCTATGCTCAAAATCCTTCAAGCTATGCTTCAGCAGTGTGTGAACTGAGAACTTCCAGATGTACAAGGTGGGTTTAGGAAATGCAGATGAACCAAAAACCAAATTGCCAACATTCATGGGATAATAGAGAAAGCAAGGGAATTCCAGAAAATCATCTACTTCTGCTTCATTGACTATGCTAAAGCCTTTGACTGCGTCAGTTCAGTTCAGTTCAGTCCCTCAGTCATGTCTGACTCTTTGAGACCCCATGAACTGCAGCACCCCAGGCCTCCTTGTCCATCACCAACTCCCAGAGCTTACTCAAACTTATGTCCATCGAGTCAGTGATGCCATCCAGCCATCTCATCCTCTGTCGTCCTCTTCTCTTCCTGCCTTCAATCTTTCCCATCATCAGAGTCTTTTCTAATGAGTCAGTTCTTTGCATCAGGTGGCCAAAGTTGTGGTCCATGCAGTGAAAATGGTGTCTCTATTTTGCTCCTTGTAAGGAAAGCTATGACAAAACTAGACAGTGTATTAAAAAACAGAAACATCATTTTCACTGCATGGATCACAACAAACTGGAAAATTCTTCAAGAGGTAGGAATACCAGACCATCTTACCTGCCTCCTGAGAAATCTGTATGCAGGTCAAGAAGCAATAGTTAGAACCAAATATGGAACAATGGACTGGTTCCAAATTGGAAAAGGATTAGGTCAAGGCTGTATATTGTCACTCTGCTTATTTAACTTATATGCAGAGTAAAACATGAGAAATGCTGGACTGGATGAAGCACAAGATGGAATCAAGATTGCCAGGAGAAATATCGAAATCTCAGATATTCAGATGAGACCACTCTAATGGCAGAAAGTGAAGAGAAACTAAAGAGCCTCTTGATGAGAGTGAGAGAGGAGAATGAAAAATCTGGCTTAAAACTAAACATTCAAAAAACAAAGAACATGGCATCCAGTCCCATCACTTTATGGCAAATAGAAAGGGGAAGTAGTGACAAATTTTGTTTTCTTGTGCTCCAAAATTCCTGCAGATGATGACCGCAGCCATGAAATCAAGAGGCTTGCTCCTTGGAAGGAAAGATTTGACAACACTAGACAGTGTATTAAAAAAACAGAGACATCATTTTTGCCGACAAAGATCTGTCTTTTTATCAAACAACTACCGGTGTTTCCGGTAGTTGGGTATGGATGTGAAAGTTGGACCACGAAGAAGGACGAGCATTGAAGAACTGATGCTTTCAAATCTTGGTGCTGGAGGAGGCACTTGAGAGTCCCGTGGACGGCAAGGAGATCAAACCAGTCAATCCTAAACCAACCTTGAATATTCATTGGAAGGACCGATGCTGAAGCTAAAGTTCCAATACTTTGGTCACCTGATGTGAAGAGCTGACACATTGGAAAAGACCCTGCTGCTGGGAAAGATTGAAGGCAGGAGGAGAAGGGGATGGCTCACTGGCCATGAATCTGAGCAAACTCTGGGAGACAGTGAAGGAGAGAGGAGCCTGGTGTGCTACAGTCCATGGGGTTGCAAAGAATCGAACATGACTTAGAAAATGAACAACAATATAAACATGTAAATGTATACATATGCTGCTGCTGCTAAGTCACTTCAGTCGTGTCTGACTCTGTGTGACCCCATAGATGACAGCCCACCAGGCTCCCCTGTCCCTGGGGTTCTCCAGGCAAGAACACTGGAGTGGGTTGCCATTTCCTTCTCCAAAACACGAAAGTGAAAAGTGAAAGTGCAGTCACTCAGTCGTGTCTGACAGATATTTTTAGAAAATACTACACAAAATCCATAAGCATTATAAGCCACTAGTCATCAAAAATCACTGCAATTTAAAAACATTTTTCTGTCATTTCCCCCCTCATACACACACACACATACATATACAATGTGTCCATGAAATTGAAATTCTTAAGTTTATGCAGCTTTGTAGCCAGCACTCTCACATAATTTATTATGAATGTCTTTCCTTGACATTAAATATGAATGCATAGCATTTTTATTAGTAGTATTATATTCCATTATATAGATGTGCCATAGTTAACCAACCTTTTACTTTTATGTTATTAAATCATGACAAATTTATTCCTTGATGTAAATAACTGTGCAGTGAATATCCTTACATATAAGTCATTCTTTCCTTCAGATGTGCTGCTGATACTGAAATTACTAGCAAATAAACATGTTAAGACTTCACGTTTGTCATTTATTTCTATCATTCTGCCTCTTTATGACCTTGTGGACTGTAACCTGTCAGGCTGCTCTGATCATGGTAGGGAAAACTGGAGTAGGTTGCCATTTCCTCATCCAGGGAATCTTTCCAACCCAGGGATTGAAACTGTATCTCCTACACAGGCAGGCCAAACATCAGTACAGTTCAGTCACTCAGTACTGTCCAGCTCTTTGCGAACCCATGGACTATAGCATACCAAGGCTCTCTGTTCATCACCAACTGCCAGAGCTTACTGAAACTCATGTCCATTGAGTCGGTGATGCCATCCAACCACCTCATCCTCTGTCATCCCCTTCTCTTCCTGCCTTCAGTCTTTCCCAGCATCAGGGTCTTTTCAAATGAGTCAGTTCTTCACATCAGGTAGCCAAAGTATTGGAGCTTCAGCTTTAGCATTTAGTCCTTCCAATGAATATTCAGGACTGATTTCATTTAGGATGTACTGGTTGGATATTCTTGCTGTCCAAGGGAGTCTCAAGAGTCTTCTCCAATATTACAGTTCAAAAGCATCAATTATTTAGCACTCATTTTCCTTTATAGTCCAACTCTGACAACCATACATGACTACTAGAAAAACCATAGCTTTGACTAGATGGACCTCTGTTGGCAAAGCAATGCCTTTGCTTTTTAATATGCTGTCTAAGTTGGTCATAACTTTTCTTCCAAAGAGCAAGCATGTTTTAATTTCATGGCTGCAGTCACCAGCTGCAGTGATTTTGGAGCCCAAAGAAAGTAGTCTCTCACTGTTTCCATTGTTTCCCCATGTATTTGCCATGAAGTGATGGGACTAGATGCCATGATCTTAGTTTTCTCAATGTTGACTTTTAAACCAGCTTTTTCACTCTCCTCTTTCACTTTTATCAAGAGGCTCTTTAGTTCTTCTTCACTTTCTGCCATAAGGGTGGTGTCATCTACGTATCTGAGGTTATTGATATTTCTCCCAGAAATCTTGATTCTAGCTTGCACCTCATTCAAACCAACATTCCGCATGATGTACTCTGCATGTAAGTTAAATAACCAAGGTGACAATATACAGCCTTAATGTACTCCTTCCCTGATTTGGAACCAGTTTGCTTTTCCATGTTCAGTTCTAACTGCTGCTTCTTGACCTGCATACAGATGTCTCAGGAGGCAGATCAGGTGGTCTGATATTCCCATTCCTTGAAGAATTTTCCACAATTTGTTGTGATCCACACAGTCAAAGTCTTTGGTGTAGTCAATAAAGCAGAAATAGATGTTTTCTTGGAACTCTCTTACTTTTTTGATGACCCAACAGATGTTGACAATTTGATCTCTGGTTCCTCTGCCTTTTCTAAATCCAGCTTGAATATCTGGAAGTTCATGGTTCACATACTGTTGAAGCCTGGCTTGGAGAATGTTGAGCATTACTTTGCTAGCGTGGGAGATGAGTGCAATTGTGTGGCAGTTTGAACATTCTTTGGCATTGCCTTTCTTTGGGATTGGAATGAAAACTGACCTTTCCCAGTCCTGTGCACTGCTGAGTTTTCCAAATTTGCTGGCATATTGAGAGTAGCACTTTCACAGTATCATCCTTTAGGATCTGAAATAGCTCCACTGGAATTCCATCACCTCCACTAGCTTTGTTCATAGTGATGCTTCCTAAGGCCCACATGACTTCACATCCTGGGATGTCTGGCTCTAGGTGCATGATCACACTATTGTGGTTATCTGGGTCATGAAGATCTTTTTTGTATAGTTCTTTGGTATATTCTTGCCACCTCTTCTTAATATCTTCAGCTTCTTTTAGGTCCATTCCATTTTTGTACTTTATTGTGCCCATCTTTGCATGAACTGTTCCCTTGATATCTCTAATTTTCTTGAAGAGATCTCTAGACTTTCCCATCTATTGTTTGGCTGTATTTCTTTACACTGGTCACTGAGGAAGACTTTATATCTCTCCTTGCTATTCTTTGAAACTCTGCTTTCAAATGAGTATATCTTATGATTATACAGTGGAAGTGACAAATAGATTCATAGACTTGGATTATGGTGAATCGTTTGCCTTGGAAACGAACAGAGATCATTCTGTCATTTTTGATATTGCATCCAAGTACTGCATTTCAGACTCTTTTCTTGACTAGGCTGGCTACTCCATTTCTTCTAAGGGATTCTTGTCCACAGTAGTAGATATAATAGCTATCTTAGTTAAATTCACCCATTCTAGTCCATTTTAATTCACTCATTCCTAAAATGTTGATGTTCACTCTTACCATCTCCTGTTTGCTCACTTTCAATTTGTCTTGATTCACAGACCTAACATTCAGGTTCCTCTGCAATATTGCTGTTTATAGCATCGGACTTTCCTTCCATTACCAGTCACATCCACCACTGGGATGCTTTCAGGGGCATTGTCTCCTATCACTTCCAATTCTCTTCCCACTATAACACAGCTGCCTCTAGGAGACACAAAGAACAGAGCACAGATATTAGGGACCTTAGAAAAGAGAAAACTTCCATTTTAATAGTAACATTGTTGAATATAACTAACAAATGGAAATTGCCAACAGAGATAGTAGCATATTTTATTCAGCATAAATTTTTTTTTATTTCCTTCAGAAAGGCAGTAGATATAAGACTCATAGGAAATAATAAAGGCATACCAGAATCCTTGTATGAAAAATGAGATTTTAAATCTTGAAACAAATTTTCTTTTTTATCTCACTGGCATGTTGTAGTGAATATACTTGCATTGGAATAAATGGGTTATAATCATTTTTATTTATTTCCAATAAGATTTTCAAACTCTCCTACTGACCTTTTAAAATAAATATGTGGGCTCAGATATTACCCTTACCTAGAAAAGAAGTAGAAATATGCAAATTACAGTTCTATTATCAACATGACAATTACACAATGTCTTCTCTATCCTGCAGTGACTTTTGTGGTAATATGTATAGCCAACAGTGTTAGTTGTACCCTGCAGCTATTTTTCCCATGTTATACTCTAGCACAGTTCAGATTTTCACTAACTGAGTACCCATTCCTCCTAACGACTAGCTCAGGCCAGTTATGATGTTCATTCCCTTTCTCAGTGATCTGTTCCAAGCTTGGCATGAGCTAGAACTCCTGCCAATGAGCTGTGAAGAAAAGTGAGTTAGGGTGTTTATGGGAAAGATTTTTTTATCAGTATGCAAAGGGACTGGATATTTTCAGGTAAGGAAAGTGGAAAAGACATTTTTAGAAATAAAATTATGATAAGCAGGTGTACAGATTGTGTATTCTGAGTAGTAAATTGGTAGATGAATTTGCTAAAAGAAGAGACTCAGTATATAAAAGTCTTGCGTGCAATGCTAAAATAAGCTTGAATTTTCATTCTCTCAAATGTATGTATTAAGCATCTGCTATATGCCAAGAGTTTTCTGAGTTGGGGACAAAAATAAAACTATAAGCAAACAATACAATTTTCTATAGTATTAAGTGCTATGGTGACATTAAAACAGTACAAAATATAAAAACTGACAATAGGCTGATACTTGGGCTGGATGACCAAAGTGAGCAACTTAAAAGATATTTGACTAAGACCTTATCAATAAAGCAAAATTAATCATAAGAAGTTGTGAAGAGTGGAACTTCAAGCAAGGAAAAAACTACAAATTCAAAGGCTTGGGGGCATAAGAGTTTTGTTACCAAGAAATAGAGAGTAATGTTTATATCCACAAGCTGTATCATTGAAGGCATCAGAATTTATGATGAAAAGTTAATGCTAATTCTAAGTGAAGTAAGAGATACACAGAGAATTTTAAGCTGGGCGATAATAAAGTCTACTTAATTTTTCAAAGATCTCCCTCTGTTTGTTGAGTGAAGATTAAACTGGAGAATAAGATGGAATTGTCCAGATTAGAAATAACAGTATCATAGGCTAGGAGACCCGTGGATGAGTAGGAAAACTGAAAATACATTGTGAAGGACCACTGACAAAGCTTGCTTATGTTTTTAGGACAAGGTGAGGTAAAGGAAAGAATGATTCCAGTTTTTCATCTAAGTAACTGTGAGGGCTGTGATACCATACACTAAGAAATAAGAAGACTGGGGAAAGAAACATTAGAGATGGATAGTAAACCAATAATTCTTTGCTGGAACACTAAACTTGAGATCCATCCTTTCAGTTTCTGGTAGCTGCCAGCATTCGTTGGCTTATAGCTGAATCTCTCTAATCTCTCTCTGGTCATGTGGGCTTCTCCTATTCTGTGTCTGTGTTGTCAACCCTCCATCTGCCTCTGTCTTATAGAAACACATATAGTTGTATTCATGAACCACTTGGATAACCCAGGATAATCTCATCTTGATATCCTTTACTTAATTACATCTGCAAAGACAAATCCCAGGGATTAGAAGGCAGATATCTTTTAGAAGGTCATTTACTATCTACCATAAATAGGAACTGAAAATTTAGAAAGACACAGAAAATAATAAACATATGAAAGTGTGTTTTTTTTTTTAAAGAAAAAAGAAAAAAAAATGAAAATAGTAGCTGAGAGGTAAGGGGAAGCATGTAGCTTATTTGTTTGTTTGTATGTTTATGTATTAAGACAATAGATGCCCAAATTTTTTTGTCTTGATGGAAAGAGCCAATGGAGAAAGAGAAAGAGTAATGTAGGAGAGGATAATTTGGCTCATAGCTGATGAATTTATTTTGAAGTTTTAAGCAGGGCTATGATATGGACATGCTAAGTATTTTATACAGATCACGTTGGGAACAGTGAGGACAGATCAAATATCTTATTATCAGGCTTCATTTTCCTTTATAATTTTAGATGTAAAATTTTCAACTGGTCCTGGGTTTTTAAAAAGTATATCCCAATAACCATAGGATACGGTATAAGCCATTAGGGGTCTAGTAACTGCTGAGCTCTCCAACTTCATAACTTACCACACTTTCAAAAAATTCAATTAAGTGGTTTAGAGCTCCTGAACACATTCAGCTGTTTCACACTGTATGGTTTTGCACATGTCTTTTCACCCAGGTAAACATTTGTCTTTTTACAACTTCCTTGCTTTTCTGACAAAGTAATGTTTAACTATCAAATCCTACTTCAAATAGCATAAAATACATTACACCTACTTTGTATACTTGAATGTCATGTATTTATCTGTTCCCTTTAGTGTATTAACTTGTGTTTGAGAGCAGCTTTTGCATGGGTTCATTGTTCTATTTGTAAAAATATGATATGACTGATTTCCTTAATTAATCATGAGCCCAATAAGAGCAAGTCCAATGTCTTGCATTCTACAACCCTACTCTCTTATATGGAGCCATGCTCAGAGGAGGTGGTCAATAAACATTTGGCTAAATGTATGAAATACTTTGAATTTGTTTATTTGTTTTAAATTAGATACTCTAATTTATGAGGATACAGAAAATCTTTACTATTTCATTAAATAATTATTTATTTACCCTCTCTCTTATCTATTTATCTAAATTGAGCAAGCTTATTTGGTATGCTCAATATCCTTAGATTTGTATAACTTCACTATGTTTATAATTTCCCCCAGCCTTTCCTAAGTGAGATATTGCTGAAAGTATTCTTCTCTGGGAGAAGGCATCAATTCTGGACAAGGACTGAAGATTTGGCTTGACCTGAAAGAAGGGCCACTTGGGGGAAAAAGGAACTTAGCAGAGCCTTTGATAATCACAAAGACTGGCAAAAAGTATTGGAATCTAGAGAATCCCCAAAATACAGCCAGATTTCTCCATGGGAAACATGCTGAGACCTGAAACTTCATGTAGGAAATGGTTAGAGTGAAATCTAAAGCCACACAGTGCTTAGGAGATGATGCTCAATGAGAGAAAGAAGACTCCTCTCAAACACAAGACCAGGTTTCCTCTGAAGACATTTAACATATCTGAGTCTCTGTGGGATGAGACTAAAGAATGAAATACCTATTATATATAGAATGGATAAACAAAAAGTTCCTACTATTTAACACAGGGTTAGGGTTCAGTTCAGTTCAGTTCAGTTGCTCAGTTGTGTCTGGCTCTTTGCGACCCCATGAATCACAGCATGCCAGGCCTCCTTGTCCATCACCATCTCCCAGAGTTCACTCAGACTCACGTCCATCAAGTCTGTGATGCCATCCAGCCATCTCATCCTCTGTTGTCCCCTTCTCCTCCTGCCCCCAATCCCTCCCAACATCAGAGTCTTTTCCAATGAGTCAGCTCTTCGCATGAAGTGGCCAAAGTACAGGAGTTTCAGCTTTAGCATCATTCCTTCCAAAGAAATCCCAGGGTTGATCTCCTTCAGAATGGACTGGTGGGATCTCCTTGCAGTCCAAGGGGCTCTCGAGTCTTCTCCAACACCACAGCTCAAAAACATCAATTCTTCAGCGCTCAGCTTTCTTCACAGTCCAACTCTCACATCCATACATGACCACTGGAAAAACCATAGCCTGGACTAGACAGACCTTAGTCGGCAAAGTAAGTAGGGTGGATGGAAAAGTATACTAAAAAGAATACATATATCTAAATCCCTTTGCTATTCAGAAGAAATTAATTCAACACTGTAAAGCAACTATATGTGTGTATGTTTGGTTGCTCAGTCATGTCCAACTCTTTGTGACCCTTTGGACTGTAGGCTTCTCTGTTCATGGGATTTTTCAGGCAAGAATACTGGAATGGGTTGCCATTTCCTCCTCTAGGGGATCTTCCAGACCCAGGGATTGAACCTGCATCTCCTGCATTGCAGGCAGATTCTTTCCTGGCTGTGCCACCACAGAAGCCCAAAGCAACCATACTTCAATTTAAAAATGTTAAATTAAAAAAAAAAAAAAAAAAAGAGTGAAATGCCAAAGCATTGAAAGGACAGATCTGAACACCTCCCCATCACCCCTTCAACACACACACACACACACACATCTCTTAGGTGTGAGAAGACAAATACTGCTGTGTTCTCAAATGAAAATTTGGTAGATCTTTATCTAAAGAATTAATGCTAAAATGTCTCTTTACTAAATTGTAACTCAGCTCAGCTACAACAAAATTGTCTGTAGGAATTAGCTAATCATTTCAACTGATTAAAAAAGCAAAGTGGAATCCTTCCCTGGTGAAAAATGCCATACAGCAAACATCATAGTCCTGTCATACAAAATGCCAGGCATATAATAATTCTATCAAAGTAAACTGCATACAAAAAGGGAAGAAAACATGACCAATTCCAAAGAGAAATACAAAAACAAAACAGGAAGCATAACACCTATTTGTCAGATCATGTAAATATCATAAAAGCTTTTAAACATTAAAACTATTAAAACTAAAACATTAAAAAAAAC
>SJYQ01002578.1:346892-362818 GCA_006410935.1 Redunca redunca | reverse complement strand
ATATATATGCACACATATATATTATATAAATATAAAATCTAAACTGCATTCCTAAGAAATATGCTGTTTACAATGATTTCTCCAATAGCACAACTCTGAATAAGAAGACACTGGCAACGGAGCTACAACCTTGAATAAGTAGGAACCTGTAACAGAATCACCACCAACCAACCACCTAGATGTAAAATGAAAGATAAATAAGTCTTTGTGAATATAAGCCCTTGAATTTGGGGACCTGTTTGCCCTTGAATTAAACCAATAAATATAGAAATTACATTGATAAAATGCTTTAGAAAAATGAAGCGAAGATCAGGATTGGTATTTCATTAAGACTTAGAAGTGAAGTTTATTTTTATCATCTAGATGAAGTACCATCTTGTCTCCATAGAAAGATGAGGGGCATGTATACATAATGGGAAGAAAAATAGTTTGTTGCTGATTATATGCTATGGATTCTCCTAGACATTTTAAACACATTCTTTAAAGTTCTAAAGAAATCTCTGAAGGAGTTATCTCCTTTTATGGGGAAGGGATACAGACAAAATTTCATATAGTTCATACAGTAAAGTGGCTGAAATGAAACCCATGTCGTGCTGATTAAAAAAAAAAAAAAAACTAGTTCTATTTATATGTTACTTAAAGGCATTCCTTCTCTCAATAAATAATATAGGGTTTATGCCAATGCACAAACAAGCGGTAAACTAAGTTTGAAAATTTCTGCTTAATAAAATGGCCAAAATAATTCTACCAGAAAAGTATCTACTGCGAAAGATATAATCACCTGCTAAAGTTTACATCTTCTCATTGAATTCACAGAATATGGAATGACTGAAAACATCATGATAAGTATGTGTAATGTATACTTACATATTGGCATCCTTGTTTCTAATTTAGCCTAATTGTCTAACAAAAGATATACAGTTACAGAGAGGACATGGAATTTTGTGTCCAGAACACATGATCTTCCTGACTGAAGTCACAAATTATAGAAAACTGGTTTCAACATTGTTGGGGGTCATAAAATCAAGGGTAAACTCTGGACTATAGCGTTCTGAATGGGAAGGCAGTCCAAAAGGGAGGGTATATACATATAGGCGGGACTTCCCTGGTGGCTCAGTGGTAAAGAATGTGCCTGCAATGCAGGGGACCTGAGTTCGACCCCTCAGTCAGGAAGATCCCCTGGAGAAGGACGTGGCAACCTACTCTAGTAGGAGAATCCTATGAACAGAGGAGCCGGGCAGGCTGCAGCCCATAGGATCGCAGAGTGGGACACAACGGAAGCAACTAAACAGCAGCAGCATACGTATACATGTGGCTGATTCATTTTGTTGTACAGTGAAGCTAACACAACATGTAAAGCAACTATGCACCAACGAATCTTTCTTTTTTTAATGAAAAAGAAACTCTCTACCTAATATCAGCACCAGCAAAACTAGAGTTCAAACAGTTAATTCTATTTTATCTGTTACTCAAGATGGTCCTCTTTGGCTGCTAAAGTCATTCGATTTCAAAGGTCACGTGATCACTTTTTTTTCCTTTCTTCTTTTGCCCTTGCATTTGGCCTTTCTTGCCCTTGTCAAACGCTCTTAGTTTCCAAACTTGGCCTCAGTACTTTCTAATCATTTTGGCTTAGCCTCAACTCTCTAGTTCATGCATGCTTGTCTCAAGTAGCTTATCTCCAATCTAGATCTAACTATTCATATCCTTAATAACAGTAATAATAATTATAAGGAAAATAGTTATATTAGGTGTCTACTATGTGCCAGAAAGGAAATTAAACACATTATGCATATAATTTCATGTAAACTTCACACCCAGAGAGATAGGTGTGATTATGTTCACCACTATACAGATGATAAAACTAAAATGTAATGACTTTAATAAACATGATCAAGTCTTGCATAGTAAATGATAAAGCTGAGATCAGAAACCAGATACAATATCAAAACTCATTAGTTTTCCACTAAAACATAGTTACTTCTGGTCTGTATGGCTAAGTTACTTTAATTCTCTTGAGTTTTTATCTGACTTAAGTATAGAAAGAGAGAGTGAAGAGAATTATCTATACACCCTACCCTTTGTAACAGCCTATGAAGTTTAGTCCTGGCATAGTTGAAGCCAAAAAGTATTCACCCAAATGTAAATATTTATTTTTTAAAATATGTGCATGAAAAGGGGATATTTCTTGCCAAAGACAAATATAAGATCTACATAAAAAACTACCCCTACCCACAGGGTAATATCACCCACCCCTCGTACATGCTTGTCAGCCAGGGTCATGAGCTTGTAACTGGGTATCTGAGATGTAATAAAAGCTTGGAAAACCAACACTTTTTCATCTGGGCACATAGACACATTTTCATCAACCTGTGTGAATAAGTTACATTCTATGTTTTAATCTTAGGGAACAATCTAACCCGAGTGTAATTAAAGATAAATTATCATAGAAACACTATCATATTTTTTTCTTGAGAATGAGCATAAATAAAATAAATCAAGCATTCATTTTATCTTCAGTTGGTAGTACTATACTTCAATCTTTCAATCAACTCAGTCCTAGAAAATAAACATGAGGCATGTTGATTCCTTTTCACTCAGCTGATGCAAACTTCATCTACAAAAAGTAGGGTCAAAACCAGCTACTATGATTTGTTTGAAATCCTGCATGATTTTCCTATTTGATCATTTTTGACGTACTTTTGCCTCAGTATAATCAATTCTTCACATCAAAGTCAAAGAAACTTTTTCAAATATTTCAGTTCAGTTCAGTTCAGCCTCTCAGTCTTGTCTGACTCTTTGTGACCCCATTGGCTGCAGCACGCCAGGCTTCCTTGTCCATCACCACTCCCAGAGCTTGCTCAAACTCACGTCCATTGAATTGGTGATGTCATCCAACCATCTCATCTGTCACCCCCTTCTCGTCCTGCCTTCAATCTTTCCAAGAATCAGAGTCTTTTCCAGGCAGTTGGCTCTTTGCATCAGGTGGCCAAAGTACTGGAGCTTCAGCTTCAGCCTCAGTCCTTCCAGTGAATATTCAGGACTCATTTCCTTTAGGATTAATTGGTTGGCTCTCCTTACAGTCCAAGGGACTCTCAAGAGTCTTCTCCAACACCATAGATCAAAAGCATCAGTTCTTCAGCCCTCAGTTTTCTTTATAATCCAACTCTCACATCCATACATAATTACTGAAAAACCATAGTTTTGACTAGACAGACCTTTGCTGGCAAAGCAATGTCTCTGCTTTTTAATATGCTGTCTAAGATGATCATAGCTTTTTTCCTAAGGAGCAAGCAACTTTTGATTTCATGGCTGCAGCCGCCATCTGCAGTGATTTTGGAGTCCAAGAAAATAGTCGGTCATTATTTCCATTGTTTACCCATCTAGTTGCCATGAAGTGATGGGACCAGATGCCATGATCTTTGTTTTTTGAATGCTGAGTTTTAAGCCAACTTTTTCACTCTCCTCTTTCACTTTCATCAAGAGGCTTCTAGTTCTTTCTCACTTTCCGTCATAAGGGTGGTGTCACCTGCATATTTGACAAAATTGATATTTCTCCCGGCAATCTTGATTCCAGCTTGTGCTTCATCCAGCCCAGCATTTCACGTGATGTACTCTGCATGTAAGTAAATAAGCAGGGTGACAATATACAGCCTTGACATATACTCCTTTATCAATTTGGAACTAGTCCACTGTTCCAAGTCTGGTCCTAACTGTTGCTTCTTGACTTCCATACAGATTCCTCAGGAGGCAGGTCAGGCAGTCGGGTATTCTCATCTCTTAAAGAATTTTCCACAGTTTGTTGTGATCTATACAGTCAAAGCTTTGGCTAGTCAATAAACCAGAAGTAGATGTTTTTCTGGAACTCTCTTGGTTTTTCAATAATCCAATGCATATTGGCAATTTGATCTCTGGTTTTCTGCCTTTTCTAAATCCAGCTTAAATATCTGGTAGTTCTCTGTTCATGTGCTGCTGAAGCTTGGCTTGGACAATTTTGAGCATTACTTTGCCAGTGTGTGAGATGAGTGCAATTCTGCAGTGGTTTCAATATTCTTTAGCATTGCCTTTCTTTGGGATTGGAATGAAAACTGATCTTTTCCAGTACTGTGGCCTGTCCAGTTCAAATACTAAGTGCCTTATTTTAAATTTTCCAAATAACTCACTATTGTAATTAGAGTAAAGCCGAAACACCTTAATATGTCATTTAAGAGCTATCAAGACCTATCCCTGATTACCACAGCATTCCCACCTGCCACCAGTTCACTCCATCATATTCTACACTTCATTTATGTTGAACCACTGTCCCTGAAACATGTTAGTAAACATGTGCAGATCTGAGAAAATAACTTTCAGGAAACAATTTTGATCAAATGTGAGTTCTTCCTCAGTAGATAACCTTACTTTACAGAATAATTACTGTTGATAGTCAACCTTTATATTGAGAAAATAACTTTCAGGAAACAATTTTGATCAAATGTGAGTTCTTCCTCAGTAGATAACCTTACTTTACAGAATAATTACTGTTGATAGTCAACCTTTATATTATTCCCTGATAATTGAAGCAAATATCTCTCTAACAGTTAAGTGACATATTTTCTTTGTGTCAGTGAGCAAGCATAGAGATGGAGACTGATAAAGAATGTGTATCTTGCATACAAGGTATCTACATCATTTAGAATATTTGATGTCTTGCATTAGATAATAAAGAATTTAGCCACAGTCTATGTGAAACATTAAAAAAGTAAGAAAATGCCACTTAATACCAGACATTTCTCTTACTTCATAGGGAATATTATTTAAAATTTTTCACTTCAAAAATTCATAGCAGGACTCCCCTGGGGACACAGTGGCTAAGAATTCGCCTGCCAATGCAGGGGACACGAGTTCAATCCCTGGTCCAGGAAGATTCCACATGATGCATAGCAACTAAGCCCGTGCACCAGAACTACTGAGCCCACGTGCTGCAACAACTGAAACTGTGCCACGGCTGCTGAAGCCCGTGCGCCCGGAGTCTGTGCTCCACAACAAGAGAAGCCTCCACAGTGAGAATCCTGCACGCCACAACAGAGAAGCTGCCTGTTCGCCATGACTACAGAGAGCCCCTGCAAAGCAATGAAGACCCACCGAAGCCACAAAAATAATAAAAAATTCATGGGCAGAATTCCAGTTTTGGCTCCAATATACAAGGATAAGCATAAGTCCTATCCTTTTGGGCTTCCCAAGTGGCCCAGTGGTCAAAGAATCTGCCTGCCAATGCAGGAGGCACAGAGGATGCTGGTTTGATCCCTGGATTGGGAAGATCCCTGGAGGAGGAGGTGTCAACCACTCCAGTATTCTTGCCTAGAGAATCCCATGGACAGAGGAGCCTGGCGGGTCCGAGTCCATGGTGTTGCAAAGAGTTGGACACGACTGAGCATGCACATGCCTATCCTTTAACAAGAATAATGCTGAGCAAACTGAAAAGCAATGCTTTTTCTTGGGACTATCAAAGAACAAAGATTGCAGAGCACTGCTACCTCAGAACCTGGAGAGTGGTGAATCCAGAGACTGAAAGTCAAAGTCTACCTACCTGGAACAGAAATGGCTAGAGATACAGATCAGACACCAATAAGAATATGCGGGTGGTGATTTTAATGAACTGCTAGAAGCTGAGTATGGAGCAGTGTGAATATTAGACACCCCTGTGAGCTTCAGTCTTGGGAAGTGCTTCCAATATCACTACCTTTTGCCATCAGGAACCCCAACAGCTCTCACTATGAAGATCTGAGAACTGTCCCTTTGTGGTTCAGGCAGAGGGCAGGAAACAAGAATCATTGTGAAATGAGCCCAGAGTAAACTCCACAGCAAACATCTACTCTCTCTACCAAGGAAAACAGCTTACCAGAGTCATCCAAATTACCAAAAGGGCACTCTTTTTACTTCCGTTCTCACTAGCATTCCTGTTTCTAAAGAGAGAGAGGAAAAAAAAGAGTAAACTGGAACACAGGAAACACTTGGCAATGTTACAGTCCCAAGTATCAAGGAGACTAAAAGAATAAGAGTTAACCATAAGATTATAGAATCCTTCTCCTCCTGCAAACCTTCCCACCAAACTGACATGGCTGGAGTATAATAACATAAATTACACAGTGCAAATTCTATTTAAGGAGAAATGCATAGGAAGTCCAAAGACAAAATTAGTGATATTAGAGGAGTTTGAAACCTACAACAGGCTTTAAATATAGCCCAGCCAATCAGAATAACATAAATCTCAGTAAATGTCTATTTACATCAGTTCCTAGTATCTGACATAACATGTATGGCTTTCAAGAAAAATTATCAGCATGACAAAAGACAAACACTGACAACCAGAAAAGCTCACAGTCTGAAGGTACAAAGAGGCAAAGAAGCAGCACTCAAATATAATGCAGATGTTGGAATTATCAGACTGGGAATTTTAAATACCTATTGATTAACTAAAATAGTACATTAATATGTGTTAATACGGTTAATGAAAAAGGTAGTAAAAACATGTAAGAATGAAAAGATAGTACCATCAGAGTGATGCGGACTCTAAGACAGAATCAAACTAAAATGCCAGAAATAAAACAACATTGTAACCGAAAGGGAAAATGCCTTTGTGCAAATTAGCAGATCTGACACAGCCAAAAAAACAATCAGTAAACTTCTACATATGTCAACAAAAATTTCCAAATCAGAAATAGAAGGAGAATTTAATAAAAGAAAACAAAGCATTTATATAGTGTAAACAGTTTTAAAAGGTATAATATATGCATAATTGGAAATTTTTCAAATGGAGAAAAAATGAAATAGAAAACATATCTGAAGAAACAATAGCTATTTCCCAAAATTACTAACAGACAACAAATGATAGATCCAGGAACACAGACAAGGAGGATGATAAATATGTTATTTATATTTACAGTAATATTAACCTCTAAAAGTGAAGGAGAAATACAGATATTGTCAGGCACACAAAATCTGAAAGAATTCATTAACAGCAGACCTGATCTCCAAGAAATATTTAGAGAAGTTATTCACGGAGAAGGAAAATAAAATAGGTCAGAAATTTGAGTATACAAAGAAATGAAAGGACTAGGAGAGAGGAAAGAGAAAATAAGATATTGTATGTTTCTTCTTCTAAATCTAAGAGATAACTTTATAAAGCAATAGTAGTAACAATGTGTTGATGATTAAAACAGATACATGAAATAAATGAGAAAATTATTATAATAAAGAGTGGAAAAGAAAGACTGAAAACCCTTTGCTATACACAGGAAGTTCAGTTCAGTTCAGTCGCTCAGTCATGTCCAACTCTTTGCAACACCATGAATCGCAGCACGCCAGGCCTGCTTGTCCATCACCAACTCCCGAAGTTCACTCAGACTCACATCCATCGAGTCAGTGATGCCATCCAGCCATCTCATCCTCGGTCGTCCCCTTCTCCTCCTGCCCCCAATCCCTCCCAGCATCAGAGTCTTTTCCAATGAGTCAACTCCTCACATGAAGTGGCCAAAGTACTGGAGTTTCAGCTTCAGCATCATTCCTTCCAAAGAAATCCCAGGGCTGATCTCCTTCCGAATGGACTGGTTGGATCTCCTTGCAGTCCAAGGGACTCTCANAGTCCAACTCTCACATCCATACATGACCACAGGAAAAACCACAGCCTTGACTAGACGGACCTTAGTCAGCAAAGTAATGTCTCTGCTTTTGAAAATGCTATCTAGGTTGGTCATAACTTTTCTTCCAAGGAGTAAGCGTCTTTTAATTTCATGGCTGCAATCACCATCTGCAGTGATTATGGAGCCCCCAAAATAAAGTCTGACACTGTTTCCACTGTTTCCTCATCTATTTCCCATGAAGTGATGGGACCAGATGTCATGATCTTCGTTTTCTGAATGTTGAAGCTTTAAGCCAACTTTTTCACTCTCCACTTTCACTTTCATCAAGAGGCTTTTTAGCTCATCTTCACTTTCTGCCATAAGGGTGCTGTCATCTGCATATATGAAGTGTGATGTAATTTGAAGGTACATTGAGACTAGTTAAAAGTGTTGTAAACTCTAATGTAACCACTGAAAATAAGTATAACTAATACATTAATACATAAGAGGGGGATAAAATTTAAGAGTATAGAATGTTCAGCAAAAATCAGAGCTGTCAATAAAAGAAAGGAAGGTGAACAAAGAAGTACAATGTTGAGAAAATAATATTATATATGATAACTCAACTGTATCTATAATCTCTTTAGATGTGAATATTTTAAATATACTAAGACAGAGATTGTCATAGTGGATAACAAGTGAGTCTGAATACTTTCCAGGTAAGTTTAAAGCAAAGAACTGGAGAAATATACAATATTGACATTAATAAAATGCAATTTGGAATAGTATGTTAACTTCAGGCAAAACAAACTTCAAAATGGTAAATATTATTAGTGAAAAATAGGAGAATTACATGATGATAAAAAATTCAGTTCTCCAAGAAAATATAACAATTCTAAATATATATGCGTCTAGCAATAGAGCATGAAACTACATGAAGCAAAACTGATAGAATTAAAAGAAAGAAAAACAAAAATCTGCTCCAGGATAGAAAATTCAATATCCTTCTCTCAATGATTAAACAGTTGATCTTGTAGTCCCCCAAATTATTAACAATATAGTTGACCTGAATACCATTATCAATCAAGATCTAAATGACATTTATAGAGTTTTCCATCTTAAAACAGCAGAATATATATTCCCTTCACCTTAATACAGAATATTCATCAATATAGACCAAATTCTGGGCCATAATATGCCTCAACTAGTTCACAAGGATAGAAATCTTACAAGGTATGTTTTCATGTCAAAATGAAATTAAATTAGGAAAATCACCAGATATTTGGGCTTCCCTGGTGGTTCAGACAGTAAAGAATCTGCCTACAATACAGGAGACTCGGGTGCAATCCCTGGGTCCAGAAGATCCCCTGGAGAAAGAAATGTCTACCTACTCCAGTATTCTTCCCTAGAGAATTCCATGGACAGAGGAGCCTGGCAGGCTACAGTCCATTCATTCACAAAGAGCTGGACATAACTGAGTGACTAACACTTTCAGTTTTTAAACAACAGCACACTTCCAGGTAAGACATGGTTCAAAGAAGACTCAAGAATTTTAAAATGTTTTAAATCAAAACAAAACCAAAACTTATCAAAATTATTAGGATGCAGCAAAAGCAGTAGTTAGTGGGAAATTTATAGGATAAAATTCATATTTAAAAAAGAGGAAAGATCTGAAATCAGTACCTGAATCATTCTCGCTTTAAAAACTAAAGAAATAAGAACACTTTAAGCCTAAAGCAAGCAGAATAAAATGAATAATAAAAATTAAAACAGAAATCAATGCCACTTAAGAGAAAAATAAAGAAACAAAACCAAAAGCTAGTCTTTGAAAAGATAACAAAAATGATAAATGTCTATGTAGCCTTACTAAGAAAAAGAAAAGACATACTTGACAAATGGTAGAAATGAAAGAGGAATCATCAGTACTGACAAATGAGTATCAGAATGTTTATAAATGAATGTTACAAGTTTATGCCACATACTTGATAACTTAAATGAAATAGAATAATACTTTGAACTGCAAATGAACCTAAACTCATGCAAGAAAAGAAAAGGTCAACATAATTGACCTGCATCTATCATATAAATTGAACTGATAATGAAAAACCTTTCCCACAGTGAATGCACTGTCTCAAATGGCAACACTAGTGAATTCTACCAGACATTTATATTTTAATTCTATCAATTTTGCTTCATATAGTTTCATGCTCTATTGCTAGATGCATATATATTTTGAATTGTTATATTTTCTTGGAGAATTGAATGTTTTTATCATCATGTAATCCCATTTTTCATTAATAATATTTATTATTTTGAAGTTTGTTTTGCCTGACGTTAACATACTATTCCAAATTGCATTTTATTAGTGTCGATATTGTATAAATCTCCACCATCTCTTTCAGAATATGGAAACAGAAAATATTTCCTAATTTGTGGAAGCAAACATTAACCTAATACCAAAAGCAGATAGACACAACCAGAACTGATTTAACAGACCAATATCTCTCATAAATAAAAATGAAAAAACCCTCAACAAGACACTAGCAAATCAAAACTGACAAAGAATGAAAATAATTCAGTTTCTTGGTTGATTCAAACTGAATAATGAGGCGAGAATAATGGGTATTAGGAACAATGAGTAACCATGTGTTAGCTACAATGTGATGGAGGTGCTTCTATTATTCTTATCAGGATTCTGTTGTATGGTCTGAAATATATATTACATGCTCCTATAATCCTGTATACACACACATATACAAACACTTAATCAAGTTGAGAAACTAGCCATGTATTCCTATTTTCATAATTTTTTCTCAGAAACTAAGTGTATTTCGGTAATACACGTAAGGCCACATATTTTATAACATTGATAGTTCTCAATTACTGGACTAAAACCTACTAATTTTTGCTTTTTCTTTCAGTGTAACACTTTATTATACTTGTTATAAATTTTAGGATTTTTTCCAGTTAATTAAAATCTTTTTTTCAGCTTTTTCCTAGTCTCTTCAGTACAAGGTTGACAACTTTCCCTCAATAATACTGGTTTATTCCTAGCCACCACAAGTTTTTCGCTGGTGGTTCAGTGATAAAGAATCCACCTGAAATGCAGGAGCCATGGGTTCAATCCCTGAATCAGGAAGATTCCTGAGAAGGAAATGCACCCCACTCCAGTCTTCTTGCCTGGGAAATCCAGTGGACAGAGGAGCCTGGCAGGCTACAGTCCATGCAGTCACAAAAAAGTTAGACAAGACTGAGTGACTAAATAGCAGTAACAAAAGCCACCACAAACGAGAAATGCAGCTATTTCCATCACAGCAATCTCTCTTTTATCCAGAGCAGCTATAAGGTGCAGTTTCGCACCTTTGAGTTCAAGTGTGAACTGCAATCCCTTAACTATAGAAGAGACAATCCAAGCTCCCCAAGTGGTACCCAGGAGCCTTTTTGCTTAGGTTTGCAGTAACAGAAAGCTTCTGCATGAGCCCACATATACAGCAACAAGGTAAATTTCATTTTAGATAGATATAAACAGTTCACATTAACTGAACAAATAACTTTTTAGAAGACAGGAATCCAACAAAAAATAAAATATAACTGAAGATCATGAAGGAAGGAGGCTTGTATGCATGTTCAGTCACTTCAGGCATGTCCAGGTCTCTGCCACCCTATGGACTGTCGCCTACCAGGCTCCTCTGCCCATGGAATTTTCCAGGCAAGAATACTAGAGTGGGTTGCCATCTACTCCTCCAGGGACCTTCCCCACCCACGGATTGAACCCACATCTCCTGCGACTCCTGCACTGCAGAAGGATTCTTTACCACTGAGCCACTGGGGAAGCTCAAGGAGGTTTATATGCGCTTAATAAAAATATTCTCAGCATTTATTTTTAGGTGACAAAATAATATGTATTTTACATACACATTTATGAATTTGTAAGTATGTATGCATACGAGTATGTGTCTTTGCAAAGAAAAATTCTGGAAATGCATATAACATAATGCTTACAATTACTTCTGAAGTGTTTAAATTGAGTATGTGTTGACAGACATGTATATTGTTTACTCTTTTTTATACTTTGTGGCTCAGCTGGTAAAGAATCCACCTGCAGTGCAGGAGACCTGGGTTTGATCCCTGGATTGAGAAGATCCACTGGAGAAGGAAAAGGCTACCCACTCAACTCTTCTGGCCTGAAGAATTCCATGGACTGTATAATCCATGTGGTCACAAAGAGTTGGACACGATGGAGCAACTTTCACTTTCAGTACACTTTTCAAAATATTTTAATATTGTACATATATATTATTTCTTCAATAAAATATGTAACGTTTAAAGGCTGAAAATAAAGATCTAAAACGTAGTAAAGCATTTTGTCTAGCTAAGAATATTACAATGTATAATTTTAATAAGATAATCAAAAACATTTGTAACTATCTTAGCTGTATGATCTAAATTTAAATTTGTAAAATAATTTATTCTAAAAGAACTCAGTTGAGATCCTGCCGTGAGTTTCCTTCATTGTTATGTAATCTTAGTTGACATATACTGAGTAACATAAGCCAGGAAATCAGCAGAGTACTTAACAGGCATTATCTTATCTAATACAACACTTTCGAAGTAGTCACATGAATGGTTATAGTTTACAGATGATTTTTAATATCGAAGTTTTTTTTTTCCAGAAATGTTCATTAAACTTTAAGTCAACTATTTGCCCTCTGAATCTGAGCTACTATGTCACACCTTAGTGATTACAATAACTGTCATTATAATTTATTTTTATTTTGAAACAATTTTTTTTTAAAAAGACACACACAAAAAAAGTAAAGAACACCGTATATCATTTGCCAGCAAACATTTCACTTCCTTTCCCCAAAGAATCCTTTCGAGTAAAAAGATCCAATCACACATTCCAACCGGCATCCCATGTATTTCTGTTTTCCTATGNTCCAATCACACATTCCAACCAGCATCCCATGTATTTCTGTTTTCCTATGCTCAGACAGAGGTCATGCATTTTGGTCCTGCATATCCCAGAAGTGACTCTAAGTCCTTCATTGCATCCTCTTGAATGGCACACATATGGAAATGTCCCATTAGCGGTGCTTCATCATAATGATACCTTTGAGATTTTCCAAAGTAAATGGACATTTTTATCCCATTTGAAATCAGCGCATCTTTTGTGGGAATATGCTTTGAGACCATGTAAAATGTTGTTCCTATTCTACATTCACCCACTGGTTTTAGCATCAGATAGATTGTATTGTTACTATGATGACTATTAAACAGGGATTTTTTTTTTAATGAGGGTGAAGCTTACATAACAAAAATAATTCTTCGAATGGGAAAAAATTAGTGATATTTAGAACATTCACAGTATTCTGAAAACAATAACTCTCCCTAGTTCCAAAATATTCTCATTAGTCCAATATCGAAGTTCCGTACTCATTTACCAGTTACTGTCCTTGTTCTCCCAGCCCCTGGCAATCAGTGCTGTGTTTTCTGTCTCCAGGGATTTGCCTATTCTGGATATTTCACACAGATAGAGCCATACAATATTTGACCTTTTATGTCTGATTTCTTTCATTTATATATTTTCAAGGTATATTCACATTGCAGAATCTACAAATATTTCATTCATTTTTAATATTGAATAACATTCCACTACATAATTAGTGTCCAAGGACCCTAGTGGCTCAGATGGTAAAAAATCTACCTGCAATCTACTAGGTTCAGTCCCTGGGTCAGGAAGATCTCCTGGGAAAGAGAACAGCAACCCACTCCAGTATTCTTGCCTGGAGTATTCCATGGACAGGGGAGCCTGGTGGGCTCTACAGTCCACGGGGTCACAAAGAGTCAGACACGACTGAATGCCAGTTCATCATCATCACGGATATATTCCACATTTTAAAATCTATTCATCTATTAATGCACATTTGTGTTTTTTCTTCCTTTCGGCTATTGAGAACCTTCCTGCTATGAACATTCAAATAAAACTACCTGTTTTAGTCTCTATCTTCAATTCTTTTAGGTATTTTTTTCTCACCATTCTTGAAGATAAAGTCCAAGATCAAGGTGAAATGGAAGTTCCAAAAACCAGAAAGAATTTATAAATATATGGATGCTGGAAAGAAGAGTAATCTAAACAAAGAAAGGACAATAAGAGCCCACGGTACACTCAGGGAACTATTAACAGCGTGGGATGTTTATGGTGGAATTCTCAAAGAGAATGTATATGAGATGAAGAGAAGGGCATGACCTGGCTGCTACCAATACTGGAAGACTGTATGATCCACAAAGTAATTTAGGTTTATCTTCACGGCAGTGGAGAAACACTGAATAACTTCAAGGAAAAAAGTGAAATCATCCAATTACATTTAGAAGATTGCTCACAGACAGTGTGGAGGATGAATTAGAAGGGCATGAGATTAAAAGCCGAAAGTTAATGCAGTTCCATAGATATAATAGAATCAATCAGAGTAATATCAGAGTGGAATATTTTTTAACCTTGTACAACATTCTGCATAATTCACAGTATGGGAACATATAAGCTGTGCTTGTAGGAAAAAAAAAAGTGATATTTTTAACAAATAAATAATGACATAAATCCAAAAAAATAGATATTTTCAAATAGTAATCTATATAAGCTTGCACTTATTTTAACATCACTCAAAAACATTTCTAACTCTTCTTTTACACTTTCCTTCAGAGTTTATGTCATATTAAAAATGTTTATTGCTTTATAAATCATTGTCTTGAAGTTGTTACCTGAAGATATTTGAAAAGATACCACTGCCTTATGAAATCTGACATCTTGTTTACAAATACCATTGCCACTTCCCTAAATTGAAGGAAAGCAATTTGGGTGCATTTACAAGACAAACATGTAGGGCTTAAAATGTCACAATTCTTTGTAGAAGTCACGTCTTTTATAAAGAATATGTATTCTTTCTCTGATTCTAATATTTTTGCTGCTCCCTCCTCTCTCTATTCACTTAATGTATTTGCCTGAACTGAAATCTTAAAGGTATTTTATTTTCTTACCTCAGTTTCTCTTCTGGTAAAGGATAATTAAATCTGTCTTTCAGATTTGCCATGAGGATTCATGTGAGATTAAAAACAAGGGAAGCAGAGTATTCAGCTTTGTATCATTTTAAATATCATTTTTTAAAAGTAATTGTTAACCCAACAGGGAGAAATGAATAATCTGATTTAATTAACCAAGTTCCTAGATGACCCAGGTTGGTAACCAAAGAAAAAAAGAGAAAGAGAAAAAAAGAATTGCATAGATGGATATTATTATATTAATATTATACTAAACAGAACTTTATATTTGGATGGTTTATTCATAACATAGTTTGACAGAAGCTTTAGGTCTTGATTTGGGACATCATTATTTTATTACATTTGACTTTTAATGAAAAATGGAAATATTAGAATGTGAGACAATGTAATTTTAGCTTGTGTATTTATACTAAAGAAGAGTTATTTCCAAAAACTGTACTAAAAGTAAGTCTTATTATCCTAGCGTATTTAGGAAAATCTGTATATATTTCAACTTATACTTGAGAAAAGTCAGATTTGTTTTCACAATGTATGTTAGAATTAGCCAGTGAATTGTGTTGAGCAGTTGTTTCCTCTTCCCATGATTTTATCCTCTTACAACTCTTGAGTTTCCTATATTTTTTTTCTTAACAGCTGTTGCTTATTCCACAGACATTTATATACTTTCAGAATGACTTTAACCCAAGAACACACTTTCCCCTTCGTTATAGATACTTCATCAACTCACATCAATATATTCAATTTACATCAGTATATTCAATTTGTGAACTTAGGAAACCACAAATTAGAAAAGGCTTATAGAATAGATATGAAACCCAACCCATAGAAATATCAAGATATGGAGACTTCTCTATTTATAGGAATGCCCTTTATGATTTTGTATAATTTCAACTCAGAAATATTATTTATAGTTTTCTTCTCTGATTTCCAACTACTAATTCATTCAATTAATAATTCATAGTTTAATCTTACTACACTTTGAAGAAACTGAAATAAACTAGACTGGCTTATTCCTTATCTTCAAAGTTTATACAAACTAAAAGGAAAGAAAATGAATATATTTATAAGGATACTGGATATCATGAAGGACTGTAATGAGGTATTATTGGAATGTATAATAAACTAGTCTGAGTTCACAGAAAATATTTTGCCTCTTTCATTCGTCTAGAGATTATTTAAGAAGAGGGACTATCTTATTCATGATTGCATTTCTTATATCAGGATAATATCTGATTTACATTTATATTTTTATGGGTTGTTTTCATTGTTCCA
>SJYQ01002578.1:303719-346853 GCA_006410935.1 Redunca redunca | reverse complement strand
AAATGTCTATGTTAGCCTTTTTTATAATTTTAAGAATTTAACTGAAATTCTTTATCTGATTTTTTTTTCAGTTTCATTTCTTTTTGTTTGTTTTTACAGTTTTTATTGGAGTATAGTTGATTTACAATGTTGTGCTAGTTTCAGGGGCATGGCAAAGTCAATCAGTTATAAATATACATATTATCCTGAATTTTTTCTGTAGCATTTAGTTCTCAGAACTCATAATTTTCTATATATCTATCCCAATGCTTTTACATTATAAATAAATGTTCACTCAATTGGTCATTACCTAAATATTCTTAGAGTTGTTCTATGTCTGGACGTACGCACATCAGTTTCTGTACTCTATTTACTGAAACCTTGCTTGTTTACCAAGCTGCAAGTCAAACTTAGACTCTGACTAAAAGAAAACGGTTTTTCTACTTCAGGCGCTTCTGAAACCAAGTCTATATGAATTTTCTACACCAAGAAATGCTGTAATTCTCTGTGGACATGAACTGGGTGTTGTTCTCCTTTGATTTGATTCTGCCATTAACTACTTTGAATTAGCACAGACCCCACATGTTAAAGGCTCAATCCTACAAAACCGTCCCCCACACTTCAGTGCCCACTCTTCTGTCTGACTGGGCTATCAATCAGGGGTACCCACAAACTACTCCTTATGTATCATAATTTGCTGGTAATGGCTTATAGAAGTCAGGAAATAAGAAACTGACCTATGTTTTCTGATTTCCTTATAGAATATTTAAAGAATACAGTTTAATAGCCAGATAAAAGAGTAGATAGGCTGGGTCCTGAGTGCAGGAACTTCTGTGCCCATGGAGTAGGAGTGCACCATCTTCCAAAGTTTCACCAACTGGAAGTTCTATGAACCCTTATCACATCTTGGTCTTTCTGGTGGCCAGTCCCTATCCTGAAGCTATCTAGGAGTCCAACACAAGTCACCTCATAGAACAAAAGATGCTCCTATGAGCCAGGAAATTCCAAAGGATTCCGGAGGTTTACAGAAGATGCTCCTACCATCCCCAGTGAGGAAATTACAGGTGTTTTAGAATTCTTTGTCAGTTCCAGGGGCAGAGACAGAATAGATATATTTTTTATAAGTCACAGCTGCCTAAATTTGTCCTGATGTGATATATAAGACATATATCTTGGGTTGGCCAAACTATTCATTTGGGCTTTTGTGTAAGATGTTATGGAAAAGCCCAAATGAACTTTTTGGCCAATCCAGTATTTCCTCATGGAAGACTTTTTTCTGTTCTTTGTTAGACATATTATATGTTGTATTTTATATGTTTGAGTATTTTCTTGTGCATTCCAAAATCTTTGTAAAGACTAGGCAAGCTCATATATTTTTGGTGCCTCCACCATTACAAGAAGTATGGTATCTTAACTATAATAATTTTACAATGAATACAAGCTAAAAATTATACTGTGGTTGTGGTTAAGTTGCTAAGTTGTGTCCACTTCTTGTGGCCCATGGACTGGGAAACTACCAGGCTCCTCTGTCCATGAGATTCACCAGGCAAGAATACTGGAGTGGGCTGACATTTCATTCTCCAGGGGTTCTTCCCAATCCGGGAATCAAACCCAGTCTCCTGCATTGCAGGCAGATTCTTTACCAACTGAACTACCAGGGAAGCCCAATGATATATGATATATGGGGCTTCCCTTGTGTCTCAGACAGTAAAAAACATATCTGCAATGCAGGAGATTAGGGTCTGATCCTTGGATCAGGAAGATCACCTGGAAAAGGGAATGACTACCCACCCTAGTATTCTTGCCTGGAGAACTCCATGGACAGAGGGACCCAGAGGGCTATAGTCCTTGGGGTCGCAAAGAGTCGGACATGACTGAGTGACTAACACCAGTATAACTATATATACAATGTACTATGAAATAACATAGCCTAGTGGAAAGAATATGAGGTTGAAATGAGAATAAAATACTCATTTTATTTTATTTGAATAACCCAATACTGGGTTCAAATTCCAGTTCTTCCATTTAGCTGTATGATACGGATCAATTTACTTTAACTATTTGAGACTTAGCTTTTCATCTAAAATTTTGGAATACTGTTAATAGTATAATCTATATTTGGGAAACTGTTAAATTAGAAAACAATCATGTCAGCACATCATAAATATTAACAACATTTTGTATTTTTATGGACCTCTGTTCTGTAGTCAAACAGATAAATGTTTGTGAATAAAACTTACAGATTATTTTGGTGTGATCCTACTCAAAGCTTAGGCTGCTCCATGGCATGCTGGGGAAGCAACTCAAGCAAAAATTTACTGAAAGAATACAGGCATTAGCTGTATTTTAAACTTCTCCTTTATTCTCCAGAAACAGATTATTTGATTTCAAATGAAAAGCTGGCAGCAGGATACACAGTAAAAGAGATTCTCAACTCTCAGTAGTCTGGTGGGATGCTATTTTTGAAGGATACGGAACAAACCCAATCATATTCTGCAGCTCTGCCTCACATTCCAACCAAGCATCTTCACTGAAACCTTTTCATATGGGAAACAAAAAGATTCAAAAAGTGCTTAATTGGACATTTCTCTTTGAAGATTTCTGACATTTCAATATTTTCTCACTTTCAATAATTTGACAAAAATTATTTTATACTGATTTTTTTGTCTGGCATTTTTTTATTTCTATTTTTTGCTACTACCTAGAGATTTGAATTGGAGAAGATGATGGCATCTCACTCCAGTACTCTTGCCTGGAAAATCCCATGGATGGAGGAGCCTGGTAGGCTGCAGCCCATGGGGTCGCAAAGAGTTGGACACAACTGAGCGACTTCCCTTTCACTTTTCACTTTCATGCATTGGAGAAAGAGATGGCAACCCACTCCAGTGTTCTTGCCTGGAGAGTCCCAGGGATGGGGGAGCCTGGTGGGCTGCCGTCTATGGGGTCACACAGAGTCAGACACAACTGAAGCGACTTAGCAGCTTAGCAGTAGCAGAGATTTTTCAAAACAGTGACAGCCATAGAAAATTGTTTACTGATGACTCTATCAGGTCATCTGGAATATTTTATAAAACCCTGGTAGAAGTTTATTTTTTCTTTTGTCTTGGCCCTTGGTGGCCTAAGCATTGTCAATAGATTTCTTGTCTTTTCTCAAAGACAGTCACAGAAAAAAAAAATCTGATTAAAATAAACATTGTTGATACAAGATTAAAATTTAAATGAGTAAATGATAGATCTCTAATATTTAGAAAGAAGTCGCAATTAATAAAGTAAATCCTAAATTTTCTTCTGGGCTTATCTATTAACTAAAGAGAATAAGACAGTAAACCAACAGTGCATGTACAATGTCTTGTATGTTAATATATAGCTTTCCACCACTTATCTAATGCAAGCTTCTGAGAAATTCTGTGAAGTGAAGTAGCTATTTCTATTATTTAGACTGACAGAGATTAGGAAAATGTGGCAGTGAGACTTAACTAGTTTGATCAAGTTTATAGGTAGTTGATGGATTGGTCAATGGAATGGTTTCCATGTAATACCTTCTTGCATTAGCCATTATACTATTACCTGAATAAAATCTTCTTTCCATTTCTATTCCCATGCTGACTCAATGGAATGAAGTACCATATCTTCTCTGATTTATCCCTTCTCTTATCACAGAGACCTTAAAAACCTATACCATTTATATTAATGTTTGACTTCATTTGATTATATGTAGTCATCTATTTTCAAGTTCCATGTTTTTTCCCCAAAAGACAGTAATTTCTTCAAGATAAGAACTGAGATGCTTAGTTTAATACAGAGAAGAAAGAAACATTTAATGAGTACGTACAAATGTTTAAATGAAGTGAAATTCAACATCAAGAATGTGCAAACAACATTCAATCCAGTTAGTAAAGAGGAGTTGGTGCTCTGAATAGCATTTATTTGTATACCTAAATAAAAATAGAAAAGGTCAGTTTTCATTCCAATCCCCAAGAAAGGCAATGCCAAAGAATGTTCAAACTACCACACAATTGCACTCATCTTACACACTAGCAAAGTCATGCTCAAAATTCTCCAAGCCAGGCTTCAACAGGATGTGAACTGAGAACTCCCAGATGTTCAGTCTGGATTTGGAAAAGGCAGAAGAACAAGATATCAAATTGCCAACATCTGTTGCATCATAGAAAAAGCAATAAAGTTTCAGAAAATAATCTACTTCTGCTTTAGTGACTAAGCCAAAGCCTTTGACTGTGTGGATCACAACAAACTTTAGAAAATGCTTCAAAAGATGGGAATACCAGACCAGCTTCCCTGCCTCCTGAGAAATCTGTATGAAGGTCAGGAAGCAACAGTTAAAACCAGACACAGAACAACGGACTGGTTCCAAATTGGGAAAGGAGTGCTGTATGTTGTCACCCTACTTATTTAACTTCTATGCAGAATACATCACATGAAATGCCAGGCAGGATGAAGCACAAGGTGGAATCAAGATTACCAGGAGAAATTACAATAACCTCAGATATGTAGGTGACACCACCCTTATGGCAGAAAGCAAAGAAGAACTGAGGAGCCTCTTGATAAAGTGAGAGAGGAGAGTGAAAAAGCTGGCTCAAAACTCAACATTCAGAAAACAAAGATCATGGCATCCGGTCCCATCACTTCATGGCAAATAGATGGGGAAACAATGGAAACAGTGAGAAGACTTTATTTTCTTGGGCTCCAAAATCACTGCAGATGGTGACTGCAGCCATGAAATCAGAAGATGCTTGCTCCTTGGAAGAAGAGCTATGACCAACCTAGACAGCATATTAAAAAGCAGAGGTATTACTTTGCCAGCAAAGATCCGTCTGGTCAAAGCTATTGTTTTTCCATGTATGAATGTGGGAGTTGGACCATAAAGAAAGCTGAGCACTAAAGAACTGATTCTTTTGAACTGTGGTGTTGGAGAAGACTATTGAGAGTCCCTTGGACTGCAAGGAGATCCAACCAATCAATCCTAAAGGAAATCAGTCCTGAACATTCATTGGAAGGACTGATGTTGAAGCTGAAACTCCAATACTTTGGCCACCTGATGTGAAGAACTGACTCATTTGAAAAGTCCCTGATGCTGGGAAAGATTGAAGGCAGGAGGAAAAGGGGACAAAAGAGGATGAGATGGTTGGATGGTATCACCAACTCAATGGACGTGAGTTTGAGCAGCTCTGGGACTGAGCAATGGACAGGGAAGCCTGGCGTGGTCTGTTGATGGGGTCTCAAAGTGTTGGACCGAGCTAAGCAGCTTAACTGAACTGAACTGAAACAAAACAGAATTCATGATTTCTTTTGCCAGAAATGTTATTGGATAAACACACCTGTCCATTTCTAAGGTGTTTGTCTTTACAATGTTTAATACACAGCAGTGCCAAAGGATCTTGAGCTTTCACTTCCCATTTTTAAATTTTACCCTCCTTGGGGTGTTGGCAATGTAGGAAGACACATCAGCCATGAAACTAAATGAAAACGTTACATATGTGTGTGTGTGTATACACACACACACATATATATATAATTGTGCTATGTTTCCCAATAAACAGTTCATCTTCTCAAATGAGCAAAATAAAGGAAAGAGAGAAATGATAGTCAAAAAGTATGAAAGGCTATCCAAGTAGACTTGCTTTGTGCTTATGGATTAAAGATTTACCATTTGGTAGAGGAAATTATAATTTTCAGGGCTTTCAGGTATCCTATCTAACCAGTAATTCTACTCTACTCACCAAGCATTTAGCATTTATTACTTAACATATTTTTACAATTATTTTTTTCCCAAGTATACCTTTCTCCAACCAGCTAATAATTTTTTACTTTATACTTTTTATTTAATTTTATTTATTTTTATTCTATTTTTTTGTTGAAGTATAGTCGACTTACAATATTGTGTTAATTTTAGGTGTATAGCATAGTTAACTAGGAAAAACAGAGAGATCATCATAAGGGGATTTCTTTGTCTTCCACCGATCAGCTGATAATTTACTAGTATCTCCAGACTACACTATTTGCTTTTATTCTTGTCACTAGAAAGTCAGTCTTTGTACTTCATCTGTGCTCTATAATCAAACCAACATTTTCACTTTCTCACCATCGACAACATTAGCACCCTGGATCCAGCCACTCTTAACCATTTCTTGGACTACTGTGGAAGATAACTTTCTTGTTATCTTATAAGCCAGAGAAGGCAATGGCACCCCATTCCAGTACTCTTGCCTGGAAAATCCCATGGATGGAGGAGCCTGGAAGGCTGCAGTCCATGGGGTTGCTGAGGGTCAGACACGACTGAGCGACTTCACTTTCACTTTTCACTTTCACGCATTGGAGAAGGAAATGGCAACCCACTTCAGTGTTCTTGCCTGGAGAATCCCAGGGATGGGGGAGCCTGGTGGGCTGCCGTCTATGGGGTCGCACAGAGTCGGACACGGCTGAAGTGACTTAGCAGCAGCAGTATCTTATAAGCTAGCTCTCCTAACTCACTGATAACTCTCTTGTGCCCTAAAATGCACTTCTCCACAGAATCAAAAATAATCTCATTTAATTTGTCCACCCATTGATTCATTTGTTTATTCATTAATCCACTCAACAAATATTTATTGAGTGCTTAATCTGTGTCAGGTACTATTTCAGGTACTGAAGACATAGTAATAAACAAAACCACTAGCACATTGTGGTTATAAGTTAGAGGATGAGAAATAGAATCACTAAATTCAATGTGTCATATATAACATATATTATTTACAGCAATATGTGATATCTGTCCACACTTACTTGTAAATCTACACCTGTATCTGTACATGTATGACACAAGAAAAAGTAAAGAAGAGAAAGAGGTGGTTTTTTTTTTTTTTTTTTTTGGTTTAAATTTTAGTTTGGATGTCCAGGAAAAGCTCTATAGAGAGTGATTTTTGATTTAAGGTCAGATGATAGGGAATTTATCTGAGAGAAAAGTAGCCTATGAATACTCTGGCTACAGGGGGAGAGGCAGGGAGAACTTTTAAGAGGCTATATATAGCAAGAATTATAATGGCTCTGTGGTCCAGAGTGGTAATGATGAAAGTGACATGAATTGGTCAAATTCTGGAGATATTCTGTCAGAAATGATATGCGTTATAGACAGAGAGAAAGGAAAAGAAAGAAAATAAGAAAATCATGATTTTTAACCTGGTTACAGTTGCCTTTAACTAAAGTGAGAAAGACTACAGGAATGGCTGGTTTGGGAGAAAATATCAGTAACTCAATTCTGAACAGATTTAAACTATACTAGAGTTTAAACAGCTGGGTATATAGATTTGGAATTTCTGGGATAAATCAGGATTTGTAATGAACTTAATGTTTGGTCCCTTTTCTCCCAGTTCAAAGACTGAACTAAAATAAAGTATATAAGTGATTGTGCAATGATATATGGTAGAAAGAAAATCTGAATAAAATCAATTATGAAACAAAGTAAAAAGAACAGCATTTATCCACTGAGTTGCCTTTCAACAATAACTGTGCTCCTTGCTTCTGAGACTTGTTGAACACTTCTTTCAATTTTTTAAGGATGACTTCAAGGAGAATCACAAAGATGAAGTATATTAATGTTCTTGTCTTTATACTTTATCTAGCGTTTGACAGACTATATTTATGTCATCCTGTTTTAAATGATGGGGTCTTTCTCCTAAGGGCATGAAGCACGTACCAGCTACTCACACCTAACGGCTAGAATGGCCTTATAAAAGAACAGTATTGTTATCTTTTAACTGGTGATCTAGAAATTTTTACCATAAATTTAAAAGGTAACACTTACCTAGAATCATTATTTACATTTTGAAAAAAGAACATTAATTGAAAAAAATAGGTTAGTTAAAATGAAGTCACATAAACAAACATGACCTCTGGGTACCAAAATCCAAGCTCAAAAATAAAAAGGGAAACATTTAAACACTCAACTGCAAAAATCTTTCATTAACTACCTATTTTCAAATTCTTAGATATTTGAAAAATTCATAAATTAATTGTATATTGTCCTTTAGCTAATAATTTATCATTTTGTAAATATAAGGCAAAACTAACTTTTGGTTTCATTTTTATTTTTAAGCTTCAAGCCTCATTCTAGACGACAACTTTTGTCATTTCTATCTCTATGGTGTTAAAATTCAGAGGCATATCATCCAAGAGCCTGGCTAATGAGGAAGCACAAAATTCCCCCCACCTAGATCTGCCTCCCACTAAATGAGGCCACCACATAACAGAATGAATACCTAGCAATGACAATTGGGTCACAAAAACAGAGCACCTATATAAAACTATTTCATGGAAAAATGTGAAAAGCTGGCAAAGTTAGACATTTTTCATGCTACAACTAGAATGAACATTTGATTTTATAATGAGTGCTAATACAAAATAAAAATATGACCCAATTTGGTGAAGCTCTTTTTTTACATTAAAAGTGGAATATTTCTTGATTATGACATGAAAATGTCTTTGATGAAAAACAGTCTCTTTGTACATTCCTTGAAATGTCTATCTTCTCAAAATGCCATTTCTTTCATTAAATTACTAATTTGGCAACCATTGCTGTACCTTAGGCAAATAACTGAATGTCTGAGTCCAAGTCACTTCTGTGAAATTGTTTCAAGAACGAAAGTGTGTGTGTGGGGGTGTGTGTCCTCAGTTGCTCAGTTGTGTCCAACTCTCTGTGGCCCCATGGACTGTAAACCACTATGCTCCTTTGTCCGTGGAATTTTCCAGGCAAGAATATTGGACTAGTTTGCCATTTCCTACTCTAGGGGATCTTCCCGACCCAGGAATCAAACTCATGTCTCTTGGGTCCCCAGAATTGGCAGACAGATTCTTTACCACTAGTGCCACTTGGGAAGCTCTTTTGAGAGCTAATAGAAAAAGCTAAACACCTAACTGCATAAAAGTTATGATAAACCTAGACAGCATATTAAAAATCAGAGATATCACTTTGCCAACCAAGGTCCATCTAGTCAAAGCTATGGTTTTTCCAGTAGTCATGTACAGATGTGAGAGCTGGACTATAAAGAAGACTGAGAGCCGAAGAATTGATGCTTTCGAACTTGGTGTTGGAGAAGACTCTTTAGAGTCCCTTGAACAGCAAGATCAAACTAGTCAATCCTAGGGGAAATCAATCCTGACTATTCATTGGAAAGGATTGATGCTGAGGCTGAAGCTCCAATACTTTAGTCACCTGATGAGAAGAGCTGACTCATTGGAAAAGACCCTGATGCTGGAAAAGATTGAGAGCAGGAGGAGAAGGGGGTGACAGAGGATGAGATGGTTGGATGGCATACTGACTCAATGGACATGAGTTTGAGTCAACTCTGAGAGATAGTGAAGGACAGGGAAGCCTAGCATGCTGCAGTCCAAGGGGTCGCAAAGAGTCTAGACATGATTTAGCAACTGAATAACAATAACAACAAAACACCCACATGTATATGTGTATTTGAGTGTGTGTGTATGTGATTGATAATACCATAATGAACATAGTGTCTAGCATATAGTACAAGGTAAATAAATGCTAATCCCCATAAAGACTGTCTTTAACAGCTGATAAAGATCAATTCATTTCCAAATGTTTTTGTCTGAACACAGACATGATCCAATTTTGGAACATCTGAGCTGTGAAACATAAGGCACTTTATATTCCTTAAAATAAATTCCCTGAATCAATTTAAATTTATTATCAAGTGTTTATTGAAGGTCATAAAATGAGATACTGAGTATTTTGGGCTTATAATGCAGAGTAATTGAAGATTACTTATTTTGTAAGAGAATTCTGGTCAGTGGTGACTCCTAGACTCTTTTGCTCTATGTTTCACTGTAATTTACATTGCTGAATCACAGTTACTGAGCCAGACTACAACCTTTCCACGTGAATCATTAAAGACACAATGCTTAGCTTAAACACATGATGAGATTGAATCTGCTAAAACATGATGGTGCACTCTCTAAACTGTTTTAGGAAACTGCTTAACAGAAATTATCACCCCAGATTCAACCTTAAACAGGATGAGCTAATCCTAGATTTAGGATGAGCAAATGTAAAGATTAGTAGAAAATATCTAGATAGAAGCTATAAATCAAGAGAAATCAGACTACACTAAAAAAGAACATTAATGTTGATTTCATGGGTAGAAGTCAAATTCAAATTCTGGGTCCATAAGTTCCACTTTGTTGAGTGAAATGTAATTTATGTATTTATATACTTTAAATTTACAAATTTTTTCCACAAATAATTTATTTTCACTTGTCCGAGAACCTTCTACCAAATCACGAAAGGAACTGTTTAAAGAAAGTATTAACCTAGGGGGGGAAAAAAGATGAGGATGACACTCAATACAGCAACATTACTGATCTATGTGGCTGAGTCTCTAAGAGAGCAGAAGAATGTTTGGAAAATACTATTTGTCACAATCAAAGCTATGGTTTTTCACAGTAGTCTTGTATGGTTGTGTGAGTTGGACCATAAAGAAGACTGGAGCACCGAAAAATTGATGCTTTCAAACTGTGGTGCTGGTGAAGACTCTTGAGAGTCCCTTGGACAGCAAGGAGATCAAACCAGGCTATCCTAAAGGAAATCAACCCTGAACATTCATTGGAAGGACTGATGCTAAAGCTGAAGCTCCAGTACTTTGGCCACCTGATGTAAAGAGCTGACTCATTGGAAGAGACTCTGATACTGGGAAAGACTGAAGGCAAAAGAAGAAGGTGACAGAATGAGATGGTTGGATGGCATCATCGACTCAGTGATGAGCAAACTCCGAGAGATAGTGAATGACAGGGAAGACTGTAATGCTGCAGTCCGTGGGGTTGCAAACAGCAGGACACAACTTAATGACTGAACAACAAGAATAACAGTAAGTTCTACAAAAGGAAACATGAATAAACTAGGCAAGTAATACGTATTCTACTAGTAGACGGATACAAGAATAATTTAGATAACCTGGGCCCAGACTGTACTAGTCAAGTAGTCTGTGACTTATGTGCAATTCTTCAGAGGATGATAGATTAGCAGTAGCAATATTAGATAGATGGTTATATACTGATCAAAACAGAATACTATCATGAAAGAATCTCTTGATGGATATTAGCATTTTTAATCTGCTTTATGACTCTTAGAAAAATCATGAAGTATTTGGAAGAATGTACATTCTTTACAAAGTATGACACCCCATATATTCATCTTTCCTAAGGATTTAAAGAAAGTAGATGTCAAAGAAAATTTAAAAAGCTAGAAGGCTTAGAAGATATTGGAGATGGTTGCCTAATCCTTCAGAAGAGATATATATGATGATTTTCTGGGCAAAATTAAAACAAGACGATTTTCTAAAAGACACTATTGCATTCAATTTAACAAATATTTAAAATTAGAATGACAAATGCAAAGAAAGCAGCATGCCTCTGTAGTAGTGTCATTTCCCTGAGACTGCATTTAAATAACACTCACATTTCTGAGTTTAGATTCAGTCGTTTAAAGAATGATTAGACCTCTCTGGAACTGTCAGTAGCCCAGGAGGAGTTATCAAATTAAGAAGCATCAGACTAATCTTGCCATGGTACTGACAAGCACTGGGTATCACAAAAACATACGCTATTTAGAGCAACACATTGTCCACAGTTTACAGCAAAAACCACAACTCATTTAACACAAAATCTGATTCATTATCCTTTTCCAGTTCTCCCGGTTTTTAATTTCTGCCTTGCTGTTTTTTTCTGACTAAATCTCAGTACGTATTTTTCTTTGAACCTCAATGTTCCACTCCATATTTGACTCTCAAAGATATTCAACCAGTGTATTTTTGCTATTTTTGGTACCTTAAATCTTATTAAAGGTCTTAGACTTTTTTTGAATAACACCAGTTTCCATTGGTCTTGTGAGTAAAATAAGAACAGTATTGGGTAAAATGTATCAATCTTTGGGAAAATAATTATACATATTCTTCAAAGTCAGGAAGTCACTTAAAAATAATAATACTTGACTTTTACATAGGAGGTAACTCACCAAGTGAATCTTGCTTTTAAAATACCACCAAAAGGAGCACACAGAAAATCAATTAAAAATACATTTATGAGTGGTCAAATTGATATCATAATTAACTCACTAAACCTGATGAACTTAAGAACCCCTTTAAAGCATATTTACTGATGTTATAAATGTATTTCTAACCTGTCTTGCTATTTCATTGCTTTGAAAGTGGTAAAGAAGACTCAAAAAGTCTAACAAGCATTGGTAATAGTCGGGAAAAAATGAGACATAATGAGCCTTTTTTTTTTTTTTCCCTCCCCAAAAAGAGCACAGGACTCCAAAATGAACTACTCTGGCGCTATTTAATAAATTTGCTTAAAATCCTTAAAAAGTTACCCATTGCACTCAAGAATGAAATACACATTATCGCTTTCCTGACTTTAACATAGTCTACCTTTGGCCCACATCTTTGAGCTTATTCGTAGCTTCCATCTTCTTCTTTCCACCCTGCTTCTTCCTCTTTATCTCTCTCTTCCTCCTAATTTTTTTCATTACATGATATTTTTGCCTAAGCATATGTCACTGTCATTTATGAGTTTCTCCTTTATCTCTTCTCTGCTCTACTCTCCATGAAATAAAAATGTCAGCTTCATAGGGACAACAGCTTCTTTTAACTTGCTTTTCTTTTTTTTTCAGAGCCAAGAATAATTTCTTTACAAATTATGTAAACAGAAAATAATGTGTCAAAGGAAAAAATGCTCCCAATAGCCTTACACACAGACTGTAGAATATTTCAGACTATGACAACCTTTAAGTAGGTTGATTTTTGAAAGTGAACATTTTATTTAAAATAGTCTCTGATTTACAAAAACAAAATTACCAGTGAGAAAAGAATTCCCATGTACTCCCACCTAACTCCCCTAATTGTTAACATCTTCTGTTAATATTGTACATTTGTCACAACTAAATAGCCAGCATTAATAATACATTATGCTTCCTTGCTCAGTCGTGTTCGACTCTTTGTGACCCTGTGGACTGTAGCCTGCCAGGCTCCTCTGTCCTTGGGGATTCTCCAGGCAAGAATACTGGGGTGGGTTGCCATGCCCAGCTCCAGGGGATCTTCCCAACCCAGGGATCGAACCCAGGTCTTCCATATTGCAGGCAGATTCTTTACTGGTTGAACCACCAGGGATTATTATTAACTAAAGTTCATACTTCACTCACATTTACTAAGTTTTTATCTAATATCCTTTTTCTGTTTCACATCATATTAAATTTACTGTGTCTTCTTTCCCTTTTTGTGATAGTTTCTCAGACTTCCCCTTTTTTGATGACCTTGAAAGTTTTGAAAATTACTGATTTTTGCAAAATTTCCTTCAAGAAGAATTGGCTGATATTTTTCTCATGATCAGGCTGAACTCTGAGTTTTTGTGAAGAAAACTACAGAGTTCGTGAAGGTTATTCTAATAATATCATGCCAAAGGTATATGCTATCAACAAGACATCATTTTGGATATTGGTTTTGAGAGACTGGTGGAGGTAGTCCTTTTTAGTTTCTCCATTATTTGATTACTGTTTTTCCTATCAATGCAGTACACCTTGGAAGAAGGTCACTCTCCACAGATCATACTTATGAGGTAGGAGTTATGTTCCACCTCCTTGAGGGGGAAGTATGTATATAAAATATTTGAAATTCTATACAGCAGATATTTCTATTCTCCCCCATTTAGGCATTTATTCAATCATTCACTGTCATTTTTATCATCAGTATTTATCTATTTTGTAATATAGCTCACATTATTGTTGTTGCTCAAATTGTTCCAGGGTGGCCATGGGGAGTTCTTTCAGTAGGCGTGTTGTTTATTTTTTCTATTAGTATTCTGAACCTACTTATTATAGGTAATGGAAATTCCCTGTCTACCAAAATCTTCATCATGTGTATATAAATTTGAATTTTTTTTTCATCCTTTCAGACTGTGTTTTTAATTGCCATTGTATGTTTCAATTTATTGTTGGAAGCAGAAGATGGTATTTAGAGATGGTATTTCAAAATGGTATTTCATCTTTATTTTTAAGTTTTATGTTTATCTGGCTAGTGCTGCACTGTGATTAGGTTTTGCTACAGCTGTAGGTTCTAGAAGCTTCAAATCCTTCTAGAATATTTGCCGTTTTTTAAAAAAAAAATCTCCCAGTTACTGTTTTTACAGTGCTTGACAACTCCTCCAATAGACTCTGTATCTTGGAACCCTGTGAACTTTAATCCTCTCTTAGTATCATTGTTGCTGTTCAGTCACTCACCCGTAGTTGTGCCTGACTGTGGAATCCCATGGACTGCAGCACGCCAGGCTTCCTTGCCCTTCACTATATTCCAGAGTTTGCTAAAACCCATGTCCATTGAGTCACTGATGTCTTCCAACCATCTAATCGTCTGCCACCACCTTCTTCTCCTGCCCTCAGTCTCTCCCAACATTAGAATCTTTTCCAGTGAGTTGACTCTTTGCATCAGCTGACCAAAGTATTGGAGTTTCCGCTTCAGCATCAGACCTGCCAATGAATATTCAGGGTTGATTTCCTTTAGGATAGACCACTTTGATCTCCTTGCTGTCCAAGGGACTCTCAAGAGTCTACTCTAGCACCATAGTTCAAAAGCATCAACTTTTCAGCACTCAGCCTTCTTTATGGTCTAACTCTCACATCCGTACATGATATAGGAAAAACCATAGTTTTGACTAGACAGACCTCTGTCAGCAAAGTAATTTCTCTGCTTTCTAACACTTGTCTAGGTTTGTCATAGCTTTTCTTCCAAGGAGCAAGCATCTTTTAATTTCATGGCTGCAGTCACCATCTGCAGTGATTTGGAGCCCCCACAAATAAAGTCTCTCACTGTTTTCATTTTTCCCCATCTATTTGCCATGAAGTGATGGGACCAGATGCCTTGATCTTAGTTTTTTGAATATTGAGTTTTAAGTCAGCTTTTTCACTCTCCTCTTTCACTTTCATCAAGAGGCTCTTTAGTTCCTCTTTACCTTCTGCCATTAGGATGGTGTCATCTGCATATCTGAGATTATTGATATTTCTCTCAGCTATCTTGATTCCAGCTTGTGTTTCATCCAGCCTGACATTTCATATGATGTACTCTGTGCATAAGTTAAATAAACAGGGTGACATCATACAGCCTGGATGTATTCTTCTCCAATTTTGAAACAGTCAATTGTTCCATGTCAAGTTCTAACTGTTGCTTCTTGACCTGCATAAGGGCTTGTCAGGAGGCAGGTAAGGTTGTCTGATATTCCTGTATCTTTAAGAATTTTCCACAGGTTGATGTGACTCACACAAAGGCTTTTAGCATAGGTAATGAAGTAGGAGTAGATGTTTTTTTCTGAAATTCTCTTGTTTTTTTCTATGATGCAACAGATGTTGGCAATTTGATCTTTGGTTCCTCTGCCTTTTCTAAATCTAACTTGTACATATGAAAATTCATGATTCAAGAACTGCTGAATTCTAACTTGAAGGATTTTGAGCATTTCTTTGCTAGCATGTGAAATGAAAGCAATTGTGTGGCAATTTGAACATTCTTTGGCATTGCCTTTCTTTGGGATTGGAGTAAAAAGTGACCTTTTCCAGTCCTGTGGCCACTGCTGAGGTTTCTAAATTTGCTGGCATATTGACTGCAGCACTTTCACAGCATCATCTTTTAGGATGTGAAATAGCTCAGCTGGAATTCTATCACCTCCACAAGCTCCGTTCATAATAATGCTGCCTAAGGCCCACCTGACTTCACTTTCCAGGATGTCTGTCTCTAGATGAGTAATCACACCACCATGGTTATCCAGGTCTTCAGACTTTTCTTATGCAGTTCTTCTGTGCATTCTTGCCACTTCTTAATCTCTTCTGCTTCAGTTAGGTATATCTTTCTTTATCTTCTTTGCCTTTAGCTTATCTTCTTTTCTCAGCTATTTGTAAGGCCACCTCAGACAACCATTTTGCTTTTTTTCATTTCTTCTTCTTGGGGATGCTTTTCATCACCACCTCCCGTACAATGTTAGTATACTAGAGTTCTATTGGTGGCAGGAAGGCCTGGGAGGGCCTCAGGGCTTTATTATCTTATGTTCAGTCGCTCAGTCGTGTCGACTGTCTGCGAGCCCATGAATTGCAGCAGGCCAGGCCTCCCTGTCCATCATCAATTCATGTCCATTGAGTCGGTGATGCCATCCAGCCATCTCATCCTCTGTCATCCCCTTCTCTTCCTGCTCCCAAACCCTCCCAGCATCAGTCTCTTTTCCAATGAGTCAATTCTTCGCATGAGGTGTCCAAAGTATTGGAGTTTCAGCTTTAGCATCAGTCCTTCCAATGAACACCCAGGACTGATCTCCTTTAGGATGGACTGGTTGGATCTCCTTGCAGTCAATGGGACTCTCAAGAGTCTTCTCCAGCACCACAGTTCAAAAGCATCATTCTTTGGTGCTCAGCCTTCATCACAGTCCAACTCTCACATCCATACATGACCACTGGAAAAACCATAGCCTTGACTAGATGGACCTTTGTTGGCAAAGTAATGTCTCTGTTTTTTAATATGCTATCTAGGTTGGTCAAAACTTTCCTTCCAAGGATCTAGGTTGGTCATAACTTTCCTTCCAAGGAGTAACTGTCTTTAAACTTCATGGCTGCAATCACCATCTGCAGTGATTTTGGAGCCCAAAAAATAAAGTCTGACACTGTTTCCCCATCTATTTCCCATGAAGTGATGGGACCAGATGCCATGATCTTCGTTTTCTGAATGTTGAGCTTTAAGTCAACTTTTTCACTCTCCTCTTTCACTTTCATCAAGAGGCTTTTTAGTTCCTCTTCACTTTCTGCCATAAGGTTGGTGTCATCTGCATCTGAGGTTATTGATATTTCTCCCGGCAATCTTGATTCCAGCTTGTGCTTCTTCTAGCCCAGTGTTTCTCATGATGTCCTCTGCATATAAGTTAAATAAGCAGGGTGACAATATACAGCCTTGACGTACTCCTTTTCCTATTTGGAACCAGTCTCTTGTTCCATGTCCAGTTCTAACTGCTGCTTCCTGACCTGCATACAGGTTTCTCAAGAGGTAGGTCAGGTGGTCTGGCATTACAATCTCTTTCAGAATTCTCCACAGTTTATTGTGATCCACACAGTCAAAGGCTTTGGCATAGTCAATAAAGCAGAAATAGATGTTTTTCTGGAACTCTCTTGCTTTTTCCATGATCCAGCGGATGTTGGCAATTTGATCTCTGGTTCCTCTGCCTTTCCTAAAACCAGTTTGAACATCTGGAAGTTCATGGTTCATGTATTGCTGAAGCCTGGCTTGGAGAATTTTGAGCATTACTTTACTAGCGTGTGAGATGAGTGCAATTGTGCAGTAGTTTGAGCATTCTTTGGCATTGCCTTTCTTTGAGATTGGAATGAAAACTGACCTTTTCCAGTCCTGTGGCCACTGCTGAGTTTTCCGAATTTGCTGGCATATTGAGTGCAGCACTTTCACAGCATCATCTTCCTCTATTTGAATTAGCTCAACTGGAATTCCATCACCTCCACTAGCTTTGTTCATAGTGATACTTTCTAAGGCCCACTTGACTTCACATTCCAGGATGTCTGGGTCGAGGTGAGTGATCACACCATTGTGATTATCTTGGTCGGAAAGATCTTTTTTGTACAGTTCTTCTGTGTATTCTTGCCACCTCTTCTTAATATCTTCTGTTTCTTTTAGGTCATATCATTTCTGTCCTTTATCGAGCCCATCTTTTCATGAAATATTCCCTTGGTATCTCTAATTTTCTTGAAGAGATCTCTAGTCTTTACCATTCTGTTCTTTTCCTCTATTTCTTTGCACTGATTGCTGAGGAAGCCTTTCTTATCTTTCCTTGCTATTCTTTGGAACTCCAATCAGATGCTTATATCTTTCCTTTTCTCCTTTGCTTTTCGCTTCTCTTCCTTTCACAGCTATTTCTAAGGCCTCCCCAGACAGCCATTTTGCGTCTTTGCATTTCTTTTCCATGGGGATGGTCTTGATCCCTGTCTCCTGTACAATGTCATGAACTTCATTCCTAATTCATCAGGCACTCTATCTATTAGATCTAGTCCCTTAAATCGATTTCTCACTTCCACTGTATAATCATAAGGGATTTGATTTAGGTCATACCTGAATGGTTTAGTGGTTTTCCCCACTTTCTTCAATTTAAGTCTGAATTTGGCAATAAGGAGCTCATGATCTGAGCCACAGTCAGGTCCTGGTCTTGTTTTTGCTGACTGTATAGAGCTTCTCCATCTTTGGCTGCAAAGAATATAATCAATCTGATTTAGGTGTTGACCATATGGTGATGTCCATGTGTAGAGTATTCTCTTGTATGTTCGAAGAGGATGTTTGCTATGACCAGTGCGTTCTCTTGTCAAAACTCTATTAGTTTTGCCCTTCTTCTGTATTCCAAAGCCAAATTTGCCTGTTACCTCAGGTGTTTCTTGACTTCCTACTTTTGCATTCCAGTCCCCTGTAATGAAAAGGACATCTTTTGGGGGTGTTAGTTCTAAAAGGTCTTGTAGGTCTTCATAGAACTGTTCAGCTTTAGCTTCTTCAGCATTACTGGTTGGGTCATAGACATGGATTACTGTGATATTGAATGGTTTGCCTTGGAAATGAACAGAGATCATTCTGTCATTTTTAAGACTGCATCCAAGTACTGCATTTCGGACTCTTTTGTTGACCATGATGGCTACTCCATTTCTTCTAAAGGATTCCTGCCCGCAGTAGTAGATATAATGGTCATCTGAGTTAAATTCACCCAATCCAGTCTATTTTAGTTCACTGATTTCTAGAGTGTTGACGTTCACTCTTGCCATCTCCTGTTTGACTACTTTTGATTTGCCTTGATTCATGGACCTGACATTCCAGGTTCCTATTCAATATTGCTCTTTACAGCATCAGACCTTGTTTATATTACCAGTCACATTCACAACTGGGTATTGTTTTTGCTTTGGCTCCATCCGTTCATTCTTTCTGGAGTTATTTCTACACTGATCTCCAGTACCATATTGGGCTCCTCCTGACCTGTGGAGTTCCTCTTTCAGTATCCTATCATTTTGCCTTTTCATTCTGTTCATGGGGTTTTCAAGGCAGGAATACTGAAGTGGTTTGCCATTCCCTTCTCCAGTGGTCCACATTCTGTCAGACCTCTCCACCATGACCTGCCCATCTTGGGTGGCCCCACATGGCATGGCTTAGTTTCACTGAGTTAGACAAGGCTGTGGTCCATGTGATTAGATTGACTAGTTTTCTGTGATTATGGTTTGTGTGTCTGCCCTCTGATGCCTCTTGCAACACCTACCATCTTATTTGGGTTTCTCTTACCTTGGATGTGGGGTATCTGTTCAGTCTGCTCCAGCAAATCGCTGCCCTGCTCCTTACCTTGGACAAGGGGTATCTCCTTACAGCTGTCCCTCCTGACCTTGAACGTGGAATAGCTCCTCTCTGCCCTCCTGCGTAGTTCCCTATTATCTTATGACTGAATCTTAATTCTGTAGAGGGACGCTGTACCTGGATAGTGACCTTAACAAGGATATTTTAGCCTTTACATTTTCTTCTTCAGTGAGACAGGCAAACTAGAAGGGGCTTGAGTTTGAGAAATAGCAGTCTCCCAGGTTAGATAGGGTTCTAGTAGAGCAGTTTCACGTTGAATGTTGGTCTCTATTATGAAGAGTGCTCAGGAAGTATTAAACAGTTTTACTCTTCCCCTCCCCTCGCCACAGACTCAAGGACTTTTTTTTTTTTTTTTAATCCCCCAAATCAGGTGAGGTTTCTGGAGGTAAAAAGCCAAGAATGAAATGAATGGGTAAAGGGCTGACTGAGACCACCCCCCCCCCACAAGTGTTTCTCACTTTTACATCAGTCCACACTTGGCATCCAACAATTTGTCACTATGACTATTTAAATGTTCCTTCCACTTTGTGACTATACCAGCCAGGTGGCCAGAGTTGTTTCATGTCTTTGCCAACAACCCTCCAACAGGCCGCAGGAGTGTCCTTTGTCATAACCTGCCAATCCCCCCACCTCTAGCAAGAGTTAACATACATCTTTAAGTTAAAGGGTCCAGAGATAAGAAAGGAAGCTACAGACAAACGGACAATAGATCCAGTTGGACCCGCTGGGACCAAGATGGTGTGAACAAACTCTGAGTCTTATTATACACTAATTTTACTACATTAGCATATTAAGTGATACATCTAGTGGCCAAGACCAGACATTAAGGACCAATAAAAGGATAAACAGGAGATGGTACCCACTCCCTTGAGAAAATCTCTGCCCCCTCCCCAGTAGAGTAAAGCATCTGCCTCCACATCATTATCCTCACTCCTCTCCCCTTTGTCTTTACTCTAAAACTAAATCAATCCTCACCAAGTGGGAGAATTTGACCTGTGAACTTAGTTCTGAGAGAGTTAATTCTTAGGTAGGTTGATAAGAAGTCCAGGGTTCCTGAGGAAGAGGAAGGGGTCTGGGGCTCTTGAGGAAGAAAAAAGGACAAATGATTTTCTTCTACATTCCTGCATCTAGTCACATAAGACAATTTTTTTTTCTCTCAGCCCAGTGCTAATGATTACACAGAAAAACAACTCATCTTGCTCAAGGATATATTTTTCCTTAAATTCTGGAAAATGATTATATAACAATATATCCTGCTCAAGGACATGTTTCCCCTTCTTAAGAACCTTATGACTAATCCTGTCATCTTAAATCCTGTCATTGTGGGAGGGGTCTGGTAAGATCTTTCTATTGTTATTTCTTTTTATTTTTATTTTTACTTTATTTTGCTTTACAATACTGTATTTGTTTTGCCATACATTGCCATGAATCAGCCACGGATGTACATGAGTTCCCCAACCTGAACCCCCCTCCCTCCTCCCACCCCATATCATCTCTCTGGATCATCCCCGTGTACCAGCCCAAAGCATCCTGTATCCTGTATCAAACATAGACTGGCGGCGATTCATTTCTTACATGATAGTATACATGTTACAATGCCATTGTCCCAAATCATCCCACCCTCTCCCTCTCCCACAGAGTCCAAAAGTCTGTTCTAAACATCTGTGTCTCTTTTGCTGTCTTGCATACAGGGTTATCTTTGCCATCTTTCTAAATTCCATATATATGTGTTAGTATCTGTATTGGTGTTTTTCTTTCTGTCTTACTTCACTCTGTATAATAGGCTCCAGTTTCATCCACTTCATTAGAACTGATTCAAATGTATTCTTTTTAATGGCCGAGTAATACTCCATTGTGTATATGTACCACAGCTTTCTTATCCATTCATCTGCTGATGGACATCTAGGTTGTTTCCATGTCCTGGCTATTATAAACAGTGCTACGATGAACATTGGGGTACACGTGTCTCTTTCAATTCTGGTTTCCTCGGTGTGTATGCCCAGCAGTGGGATTGCCGGGTCATAAGGCAGTTCTATTTGCAATTTTTAAAGGAATCTCCACACTGTTCTCCCTAGTGTATATTGTTAGGTCTAATCCCATTATCTTAAAATGTAAATTGTGGGAGTGGGTCTGGTAAGATCTTTACAACCTTGAGACATTCTTTTGATTTACTGTTAATAGCCAAGTGAAAAAGTATATATCTCCCTTGCTAAGACTAGTGACAGGGCACACTCTGTCCCCCTTGTGAGGTCTATGTCAGAAGATTTCTCTGTCTTTTTTTTACTGTAATAAAAATTCAGCCACACAAAAACTCTGAGTGATCAACCCTAGTCCCTGATCCTGAAGCTAAATCTTCAGAGATCACAAATCCAACATTATTCACTATAAGCTATCAGTTCCTGCTTTTCCATTCTTTGATCACCTAATAAAGCTTGTGCTATATTGATCTCAGCTTTGGTTTTGTTATTTGCCTACTTAAAAGAGTAGCTTCCCTGGTAACTCTGGCAGTAAAGAATCAGCCTGCAGTGCAGGTGACCCAGTTTTGATCCCTGAGTCGGAAAGATCCCCTGGAGAAGGGCTTGGCTGACTACCCACTCCAGCATTCTTGCCTGGAGAATTCTATGGTGGGCTACAGTCCATGGGGTCACAAAGAGTTAGACATGACTGTGTGATTAACATTACTTAAAAGAACTTTCTTCTACTGAAGTTGAGAACGTTGGTTAGGCTAGGACCAGAGTGGGATCTTATGACAATTTGCTAAAGTTTCACCCTAGATAAATTGATCTCAGCTGTGATTCTGTGTTTGCCCCTGTCTCCAGATTTTAGGTGTGATTCACCTTGGTGATCTTAGTTCTCTGATGGGTCCAAAAAAAGACATTAATGTTCAGTTTGTTCACTTTTTTTTTTCTCATTGTAAGGATAAGAATAACAACTTCCAAAAACTATATTTTGGAGTTGAAATCAGAAGTCTTGACTTTGTTTTGTAAGTTTTCTGTATTTCTGTTTTAGCTTTCTCCTCCATTAAAGGAGACAGGAAGGCTGGTGCTGCTGGAGTTGGGAGTAATACCCTACCCCATTTGGGATCTGGTTTCAGAATTATATTCAAGTCCTTTTTTCTGAAGTATATGGTTTTTGTTTGTTTGTTTGTTTCAATATGTAAGTCTAGGTACTTAGCAATGTTTACTCTTTCTCTCCCTCTCCTGAAACTGTAAGGAAATCTTTCTCATATTCTCCCTATGAAAAACTGATGGTGTTTCTGGATGAAAATCCCATATTAGTGTAAGGAATTTCTAAACCATGGCCCAAGGACTTTCTTACCCTTACACTAGTCCACAATCAGTTTTCAGAAATCCCTTAAAATTACCATTTATATGTTCCTCCAATAGTTTTTTGGTCCAGGAGATCTCTATCCAATCTTTATTATCTATTTGGGTCCATCTGAAACAGGAGGTAAGAGGGCAGGGTACAGCCTTTAAAAGAATGACATAGCCATGGGACATAACAAAGACTGGTTAGAAACAAATGAGTCCACGATGGTGGAAGATTTGACTTCCAGTAGACCTTGAGCCTCAGTATTTGCTCACTGTAATACATTAGCTAAATAATGCACCCCACAAGTGCCATGACAGTTCTGAAAAGTGAAAGTCGCTCAGTTGTGTCTGACTCTTTGCAACCCCTTTAACTTATAGTCCATGGAATTCTCTGGGCCAGAATACTGGAGTGAGTAGCCATTCCCTTCTCCAGGGTATCTTCCCAACCCGGGGATAGAACCCAGGTCTCCCACATTGCAGGTGGATTCTTTACCAGTTGAGCCACCGGGGAAACCCATGACAGTTCTGAGGCTAACTCTAAATGGTCAAAGAGTGGCCAGTGGCCCAATTCCTAGAAATCTCTGCCCCTTGCCTAAAATAATCAGAATAATCTTCCCACTCATCATCCTATGATACCCAGCCCATAAAAACTAACCGCACCATATTCTGCGGCTCTCTCTCTCACCTTCTGAGATCACCCACACTCTGTCTTGGATCTGTTTTTCTGTAAAGAAATTCACTTCTTATCTATCATTTTGTCTCTGAAATCTTTCACAATGAAGTAAGAGGCTTAACACATCTGTCTCTCCAGATTTCAGAATATTGGTTAGCCCTCTCCCCTCATTCCTCTCCTGTAGCCAAGAAAAGTCATTGAGCCAAGAAACATCACTGATACACAATTTTCCTTGTACCTTTTTTCTTGTTGCAGTGTTGGGAGTGAGAACTTCTTAGGGCTTTTGATGTTAGAGCTAAAACCAGGATTCTAAGGTTGATTTTTCAATTTGGTTCTCAGTCACTTAAGTATAAACAAGCACATGAGTGTTGCAGCGCCATCCATACAGTTAACTTTATGCATTTTTATATTTTTGTGTACTCTCCACTCTGTTTTAATATATAGCAATGATGCTTTGTGGTCTCTGGCTCAGTCACTTTACCATTTGCTTATTCTATCCTTCCCTGCTCAAGAGGAAACGTTAATCTATAATTGATAACCTCATTTCATCAGTCTACAGCAAATTTTATAGATGAGAAAATTCAAGACCTAGAAATATTCAGTAATTTCCCAAGATTACCCATCTAATTTATGACTTAGAACTAAAAAAAAAAAAAAGAAAGAAAAAATATTCCCTGATTTTCTTTAAAATCTTATCATATAAAACATACATCTCCAAGAATAGACTATAAACTGATTACCTCTAAATTACTGGAATCTTTCAAAATGTATGCAACCCCATTCATTAAGATTGGGTTCATTAAAGTTTGTAGGTAATAATAGAAAACCTAAGCAAAGCAATATAGAAATATAGGCTTATTATCTCACAAAAGGAGAGGTGTGGATGAAGGCAGTACAGTGGCTCAAAGGTGCTATCAAGAACTCAAACTCTGTAGCTGTTACTCTGCCAGTCTTAGCATTTAAGTCTATCCTCAAGTCAGTGAATTCTTAGTCCATAAGTGGTCTCTGAGTTTTACATCTGAGTTACAAAGAATACATGGAAATGGTGAAGAACAAAAAGTGAGATTGCATCTTTTAATTCATGTGATTTTATTCTCATGGATCAGAAGTGAAACGATGTCTTACAAATGCAAGGGAGGGTGAAAGCCAAGTATTTTGATTTTGAGCAGTTATAGTAAGCAGAGGGGCAAGGGAGATATGTATTGAGCCAACAACTTCCACATCCTATTAAAGGTATCTGAGAAATCTTTCTGTCACATGGAAATACACTGCCTCTATTTTACCTTTATCTTTTCTATATGGTTTTTTCATGAAAGGATGTTACATTGTTGTCTGTTAGCTTCAAACTCATCTCCATTCTCTTTGCATGGTCCTAGAGCTGAGACTGTGCAAATCATATTTTCTTGCCAGCTGTTCTGTTTGGCTTTGTCAGTGCTAGAGGGAAACAAAGAGGCTGGAAGGGGGAGTCCCTGCTTTCTGTTTTGCTTCCTATGAACATCAGTACTGTCCTTCTTTCCTGTGTTAACATCTGGATCCATTTTTCAGGATATTTTTTTCTCCATATTTCGGAACCAGCCTCATCACACCCTGCAAGGATGCAAGCAGCAGCTGGCTGATATCCAACTTGCTCGGAGTCCTTGTACAAAATGCTGTGGCCCTACCTAGCACCAGGAGGACAACAACTCTCCTCTAGATTGGAATCCCAACTCTGCAGGACCCCTCCTCTAAATCTTTAAGTTCTTATAACCTAGTATCTTCCTTCTGTTCTCTGATTCTAAAGATAAAGGTTGCCTTCTGCAGTTACCACTTTGGTGTTGGCAATGTTTGCTCTTCAATGCTGGTAAACAATTTGCATTAAACTCTCTTTTATACTTCTAACTCATATAAAAATTGATACCAGGAGGGCCCCAACACCCAGACAATCAATGGTAGGCTTTTTGTAATTGGTTTGACTGTAGTCTTGGACTTAACAGGAAATTGAGCTTTTTGAAAATGAGAAAGAGGACAAAAAGGAACCAGGTCATGCAATGACATCATAATTAAATTATCATCTCTGGCTGATGGTGACAATGTCCTTACTGAAACAAGTTCCTTGAGGGACCAAGAAACTATTATGCTGTTAACTACTTTGGTAGAAATGACTACAAGGACAGCAGAATGAGATACTTCTTTTGATTGCCCTAAAACTCTAAGCGAGAAAAATAAAAGGAGTAGTGAAGTGAAAGCCATTCAGTCGTGTCCACCTCTTTGCAAAGTGATGGACTGGGATTCTCCAGGCCAGAATACTGGAGTGGGTAGCCATTCCCTTCTCAGGAGATCTTCCCAACCCAGCGACTGAACCCAGGTCTCCCACATTGCAGGAGGACTCTTTACCAGCTGAGCCACCAGGGAAGTAAGCTCAGGTCTTTAAACTCTCAGCTTCAGTCTTGGTCAGGAAACTAGAAATTTTCTATGGTGGCTTTAAGGGGATCTCTTAGTTAGAAAGCCTCAAGGCCGATCTCATCAAAACATTAATTGTGTGTATTATGTAAGATGATTTCTTTGGTGGATGCGGTGATGTGCCACCCAAATCTCTCTTAAGGAATGGAGACCTGATTCTCCCAGCAGTTCTAAGTGCTACAGGAGGGACCCCAGCTGTAGCATTCTCTTGGAGAACACTTTGACTGAAGGAAAACGCCTTTCCCTAGGTCAAGCCTTATTCCAGAGACATTCCACCTCTCCAGGGACTGACTGATGCTGTAATATAAAGACCAGGTCACTTTATCTCCAACTGGTAGATATATCCCAACATCAAAGCTCCTCATAGGTTAACTGAGGCACATTCTGGCTTCTTTCCACTACTTCCCACAAATGTTGATGCCACAAGCATTCTGTAATAACTACTGCATGGTGATCCCCTTTTGAAACTTTGCTTCCCATGGTATCCAACTGATGACCAATTCCCAGCTTCACTAATCCCCTAATGTAAAAAACAAAGTAAAAAGGATTTGACTGGGAAAGTTTTGAAACTATTGTATTTGGAATAAGAACATCCAGATGAACTTAGATGAAACTGATAATGCTGAACTCCCGGGTCCCCTGAGCTCCCTTCTAACTAGAAGCATATTACCTTCCTGTGTCTGAGTACATTTGTCTTATCATTTTTTGATATTCTGCAATAATCTGTGGCAGTTATTTTATAAGGAGATACCTACTTTCTTCCAAAGTCAACACAAATTAATTCCTGCCACTAGATTCTTTCCTAGAGTCAGATTTAAGTATGTTCCAGAGCAGGGAGGAATACAAAGTCTGGCTCTAGAAGAAATAGCTTATATCCAAAAATAATTAAAATATTCCCTTCTAAGGTATTATATTGTCACAAAATGTACAGTATTATACAAATCACATTGGCTAGATGTGGGGAGAGATTCTGAGTCCAAGGAACATAGAATATTTACATTGAATTGGACCAAATTTGTTCATGATTGCACTGACCAGAGATTCTGGGTTTTGTGTGTTAGATTATTTGAGAATGTACATGGACAGCAGGAGACGCCACCATAGAGGTTATCCAGGATGCCGAAGGTGCTGTGGAACGGCTGAGACCGAGTGTGGGTGAGCCCAATGGCGCCACTGGCATGGCTGCAACATTTGTCACCATGGGCAGCAGGGCAAAGTGGTCATCAGAATGCCTTGCATCACTGAGTTGTTCAGCCATAACTAATCAATTACAGTGTCCCTAGGAATGAAAAATGGGCATTTTTTAAAGTATTAACTTGATGTATTCATTAATTTCTCATTGCTACTTTAACAAATTATCACAAACTTGGTGACTTTAAGCAATTCATATGTATTTTATTAGAGTCAAGGAAGTCAGAAGTTTTAACATCAAGGTTTGTATTTTTGGTAGGGGCTCTAGAGAAGAATCTGTTCCCCAACTTTTCCAATTTCTACAGTCCACCTATAGTGTGGCTCATGACCCCTTCCTCCATCTTCAAGCCCAGAAGCATCGATTCTTCGAATCTCTCTCTGCCCACCGCCCCCCCGCCACCTCTCCTCCCCTACTGTCTCTGATCTCTGCTTCCACCATCACATCGCATCCCCTCTCTATCTGCTTTCACGGTCACATGTCCTTCTTTGACTCTGTTCCATCTCCTTGGATTTGCCCAGATAATTCAGAATAATTTGCCTTTCTCAACATTCTTAATCTAATCACATATACAAAGTCCCTTTTGCCAGATAAGGTAATATAATCCTGGGTTCAAGGGATTAGGACACAGAAATGTTGTAGAGAGGGTGTCATTTAGTTAACAAGAGTCAATACAGAGACTTATGTCTGTCCCACATGCAAAATACATTCACTTCACCACAATATTTCCCAAAGTATCAACTTCAAGTCTAAGAGCTTCAACTTAAAGTTTACAGTCTCATCTAAATATCATTAACCCCTATGTTTCAACAACTAGACCATCAAAATCAGGTGAGGATGAGAATCAAGCAGGATCCAAGCTCAGGCAAATTTCTTCTGGATCTTTAAAGCTGTAAAGCTAGAGGAGTTATCTGTTCCAAATGAAAAGGCTAAACAGACATAAGATAAAAATTATAAACATTTCTGTTTAAAAAGGGAGAAAGTGAAAGGACAAAAGGAATCATCATCCTCAAGCAATTTTGAAGTCCAGCCAGGCAAACTCTATTAGGTTTCAAAGTTTGAGAATAATCTTTTTTGATACAGGGTTCCCCCATCTGAGTCTGAGGGTCCAGTTGCAGAGTCATTTTCTCTATTTAATGAGGGATAGTAGATGTTTGAAGCTGCCTATAGAACACTGTGAGTCTTGCATCCTTTCATTCTGTTTGCTCTTTATCCCTTTCACTTTAACCCGGCAGTGTTACTGTTGTTAGAAGATTCTTAAGAACTCTGAGTCTCCCATGTATGTCATGGGATTCGTTCTAGTAGACACAAGGATCCTCCACAGATCATTCCTGGATAATTTCATCTCTATTACTGGCTTCTGCTGAGATAGCTTTGGGGATCCCTGGATCACATGTCTAATCTCTTTAAAAAACCATCTCTGTGATTGAATGCTTTAACCTATTGATTCTTCTGAGACACTAGCAAGGAATTTTTCATCTACACACTTGCCTTTCTCTGAAGAAAACACTCTTCTAACAGTGAATCTTTTAATTTTCATATCTTTGGCAATCTGTTCAGTTCAGTTCAGTTCAGTCGCTCAGTCGTGTCCAACTCTTTGCAACCCCATGAATCGCAGCACACCAAGCCTCCCTGGCAATCTGTAGAGGCTAAGAATTTCCCATCATCGAGTGCAGGTTCTTTATCACTTGACAGTTTTCCCCTCTATTTCTTGTCTATAAGCAGCAAGAATAATTTAGACCATTTCTTCAACATTTTACATATAAATCTTCTTACCTAAATATCCAAGGTAATCACTGACACGTTTTATTTTTCACATAACTGTAGGACACAATTCTGCTAAGCTTTCAGCTGCTGCTGCTGCTACTGCTGCTAAGTCACTTCAGTCCTGTCAGATTCTGTGCGACCCCATAGACGGCAGCCTACCAGGCTCCCCCATCCCTGGGATTCTCCAGGCAAGAACACTGGAGTGGGTTGCCATTTCCTTCTCCAAAGCTACTATATAGCAATAAACTTCTTTCTTCTAGCTCTAATGGCATGGTCTCCATTTACTGTTGACCGTCTATATTTCAACCAATAGTGTATTTACAATTTCGACCTACCACGATATATAGAAGCAGTTATCAATCTGAAAGCCAGAGATTTCTGGCTTTTAACTCAGATCACAGACCATAATTAACCTTGCCTGAAGAGTGGGGTCCATTGAGAGAAGCCCTTCAAAGGTGTTTCAACGTTGTACTTTAAAGCTTCCCCCAGGAATTCTCCGGAGGGGATTGTAGCCATTTACTGAGGTGACATGACAAGGAACTGAAAGAACTTAAACTGATACTAAATGGACAAAGCCTTGCAAACCCAAGAGGCCATGCTGGCACCCTGGTCAATACATAGTCTTCTGGCAGCCAGGAGATAGAGTTTCATGGCCACATTTAAGTCACAGTGGGTCTACAGACTCATCCTGCAGTTATTTTCGCAGTTGCTAAGTGCATAATTGAATTTCCATGTACCTTATTCTTTCCTCTCACTACAAGATGAAAATCTAACAGCAGGTCCCAATTCTACTTGATATAATGAAGCCATAAGTCAGAGAGAGGTATTCAATGGCAAGAATAATAATAAAGAATTGATTTTTTTTTCAACACTGTCAGTAACTTAATTTGGATATGAAATGAGGTAGCTCTTTTAAAAGGACAATGAAAACCATAAATGCTGGTGGAAGAAACACAGCTTCTATATCAAGGGCCTTTTCACTGACCTTCAGTAAAACAAAGAAACATCATACCAATAAAAGACTACGGAGAATTCTCAGAAAAACCTTTCTTTTTCAACTAAGGCAACTGTTGCTATGTGTGGAAAAGAAAATTGTCTCAGATAAAATACCTTGTGCACTACAAAGCAAGGGCTTTAATATCATATTTTGATCTAACACAATGGAGGGTCTATTTTTCATTATTGTGTCCCCAGCACTCAGTCTATGGAATAAAGCAGTACACTAGCTTGAATCAATTATCCACATCTCAATTCTTTTCCATCATATTATATTGCCCCTTTTACCTTTATATTAGAATATTTTTTCCTGTGTTTTCTCCTTTCCTTTCATTTACAATTCAGTCCCAAAACCATTAGGGAGTCTGAATAAGATAAGTGCTCAAACCAAGGCAGGAATAGAGAGCCAAGTGTTGGAGCATGATCAAGTGTGGAGGGTGTCCACAAGTAGAGAAGGGGCAGGGGGCAAAGTATTGGTGAACAGGGCAGGATAAGGAATGCTTTTGTGCAGGAGAAAGACCAGCATGGGATCTTAGAGAAAAGAGTCTGATAAGATGTAGGATGCTTAGTTACTTTTTTAAAAAAAGGAATGCTATCAAAACATGCTTACTAAGTACAAAAGGTAATTTTAAAGTGGAGAAGCCTGGCAGAGAGCCCCTTCATCAAGTGAGCAAAGTGAACATCAACTGCAATGAGAAAAAAACAAAATTATGTGCACTCTTACAGAATGTAATGAGAACACACACCACTAGCTGAGGTCTTCCTCCAAAAGATGAAATAACCAAATCTTAGAAGAAAACATCAGACAAGACTTAAATTGAGAAATTTTCTATAAAATAAGCGATCCGTAATCAGTGAATCACAAAACAAGGAATGAAGTGTCTGTGTTGAAGGAGATAAAGGAGGCATGGCAACTCAGTACAATGTTACTTAGAATTATACGCCTTTCCTATGAAGGATATCAATTGAATGCTTGGTAAAACTTTGATGGAGAGGTATTATATATCCCACTGTATAATGTTCTGATGAAGAATAAATGGAAAAGCTATCATTTAGGTCAGAGACTAACACCCCTATCAGTGTAAAATATCTGCAGTCTAGTTTTGTTCATTTGTTTGTATATGGTATAGACTGAATATTTGTCCCCACCCAAGATTCGTATGTTGAAAACATACTCCCCAGTGTGTTAGTGTTTGGATTAGGTCATAAAAGTGGAGCCCTCATGGATGAGATTAGTGCCCTTATAGAACAGACTCCAGAGAGTCTTCTTTCCCCTTCTACAATGGGAGGCAGAACAGCAAGGAGGAGGCCATCTCTGAACCAGGAAGCAGGTTCTCACCAGACACTGAATATGCTGATGCCTTGATCTTGGACCCCTTAACCTCTAGAACTGTGAGAAATAAATTTATGTTGTTTATAACCCAGGTTATGATATTTTTGTTGTAGCCACCTGAATGTACTAAGTCAATGTGTATTTTTCTAAATTCTATGATTCTTTTATTAACCATGGATTTTTCTTTCTTCACCAGACACATGAGGGAAGAACAGCCTCCACACTAGCCCCAACACTCTCTAAACCTTCGACATGAAAGAAGGACTGACCTCATTGCAGAGATGGGGGCAAAGCTGCAGTTTGGCCCCATACTCCAAGCAGAAATCTATCTCTCAGGATTGAGACATTAAGAGTCAGAATTCTGTGCGGTGAACTGGATATATGTCTAAATTTAGGAAGACAAAGAAAAGTTCCAGTTGGGTCCAGAACTTGCCACCATCTTAAATCCAGGTTTATTATTTAATAAAACAGATATTAATATTTCATGTTCTTTAGACTCCAATGTATATATTTCAGTGAGCTTCATAATGCAGAAGGAAAGAGGGATTTTTATTCAAGGTCATTCTGAAAATGCCCAGTTTATGGTCATGAGACAAAAACTTCCTACAAAAGAGAAGTAGGCACTTGAGGTTCAATAATAGGGATTAAAGTTTCTGGAGCAGATCTGACTGCAGTAATCTTAAATGTTCTGATGAAGGTCTTTGAATTTGATCTGCTGTTGCAGGTATTACTGTGGTTGGTGCTGATATCCATACAAATTTGTTCAATGATGATAAACAAGCAAATCTCTTTAGTTCTTGTATTAACTTGCTACAACTGCTATAACAAAGTACCACAAACTAGGTTTCTTGAGTAACAGCCTAAATTTATTGTCTCACGTATCTGGAGGTGAGCAATCTGAGATTAGCAGTTTGATGAGGTTACAGAGGGCTGTAACAAAGAGTCTATTCATTGCCTCTCCCCTAACTTCTAGTGGGTTACTGATAATCTTTGTCATTCTTTGACCAGCAGATACATCACCTCAGTTTCTGCTTTTATCTTTTTATGGTGTTATCCATGTTTGTGTCTGTGTCCAGTTATTTTTCTTTTTATAAGGACACTGGTATAATTGGATTAGGGGCAGACTCTACTCCTGTATGATTATATCTACAGGATGTAATCATATGACCCTATTTCCTAATAGGAAATCCTAATGACCCTCTTTCCTAATAAAGTCACTTTTTGAGGCAGTGGAGCTTAGGACTTCAACATATATACTGGGACCAAACCCTAACAGTACTAAATGTTAAGCAAATTCTGGACACAACTGGATTTGAGTCCAACTGTGGGTTCACCCCACAGTGAAAACAGATTTTATTCATGATCAAAAATGGGCTTCTTATTGTACTTGAAAATGAAATTTTCTTGGGTTTAGGTATGAAGTTTTAAAATTACTACAAAGGCTAAAATGGATATTTTAAAGATAGATTTTTGTAAAGTGTGTGCCTATTTCTATTAATGTGGTTTGCTCACAGGGTCACCTCAAAGAGAACTCAGGTTGGTTTTGTAAAACAAATATTTTCTTAAGTCAGTATGAAAATAGTAAGGCAATAAGTGATATAAAAAGAGGAGAAGAGGGTAGGCCTTTTAAAATTATTACTAGTTTACAATTGCTACTATAAGAGATAACCATGAAAGTTGGTCACTTAACCTAACAAGTTTATTAGTTTACAGTCTGTAGGTCTCAGTGGACTAAATTCAAGGATTCAAGGGAGTGGTATCTGATTCTGGATACTCTAGGGACGTCCATTTCCTGTTTCCATTTTCTTGAGAATAATCCACATTCCTTAGCTCCTGGCTTCCTTCCTTCATCTCAGCCTCAATAATGTTACATCTTTCTCACCAACCTTTCATCACATCTCTCTCTCTATGTTCTTTTGCAATACTCTTCCACTTTTAAAGACCCTTGTCTTTAAAGGCTCATATGGATAACCCAAGCTAACCTCTTCTTTATAAAGTATGCAGATAGGTAACCTTAATTCCATTTGTCATATAGCATACTACATTTCTGAGAACTAGAACTTGAACATCTTTCTAAACTCTTTCTATATCTCTATTTTTATAGCTTCCCACTCTCTCTCTCTGCTTCCTTGTATATGCCTAACAAACACAGGTTGCTCATGCTATCTTGCTGGAAGTAGAACCCACAAGGGATTGCTACCTCACCATCCTGTTGGGAAATGTGAAGGTTACTTTTATGCAGGGGATCTGGCTAAGTAGGGCATCCTAGGATAGTTAAAAAGAGTAGAAATTCATGACCATCCAGTGAGTGTGCATATGAGAAAGATAACAGGATTCTTAAAACTCCCTCAATTCCTGTATAGTCTGGTTTGAAAGTGTGTGGCTTGTCAAGGCATTCTCTGAGGGAGCAAGCAGAATAACAACAAAACAATTCAGGATGATCTCCCAGTACCAAATCCAAAGAAAGATACAAATGACATAGCAACAAGTACCTATGACAGAAGCTCAGCAAAGGAAAACAGCAAGGGAGGTGTCCTCAAGCTTTGAACAAAAACAAAGAGTCATCTGACTATACACAAGTTTTAGATCTTAGCAGAATATACCAAAGGAACTTCAGGATGGGACCAGCAATGTCTTGGCAATCACCACCCACTGGACACCCAAGGAACTGTGCAGGGCCAAGTATGCATTTCATGCAATTTTTATAGTTGATTAGTTTAAAAGAGTTATACACTATACTATGATCAGGGTATCAGGAAAAGTTAAAAAATATGTATGAAGATATTTTTAAAGCATTAAACTATGATTTAAAACTAAGAAGTCTTGCAAGATTTTACATTAGAGATTGGTTATAAATTCCTCTTTAAGAGTAATATACTCTTCTAAGACTTTTCTCATCAGCAAAAGTCAACTTATCTGAGTCAGTTTCATCTTTAGATTACCTTGTACAAGTCTCAAAAGGCAAGTAGCCTATGGCATATTGAACTTCAATCCATAGCAAACAGCTCCCTTTTATTCCATGGCACCTTTCATTTTTTTCTTTGTAAAATTAATAACTTTTATGTACAGGGAGTTTGGGTAAACTTGGACCTATGGGCTATAAAGATTGTCTAGAAGTAGTTAAGAGAGAGATGGTTAATATGGATTCAAGCCTTTTTCACTTTTTACTCAGGAAAGAAAAAATTGAACAACAGGTATTTGACATAGTCACAACATGATCATTGAAAATAATAGACCATTGTGAAAACAGTACAAGGATCTATCACAGAAGGATATTTTCTATACTGTCTCTTTATGACTTATTCTGTTCATACAAATTTGCTAATGTTTTCAGTATGTTTCCCTGTACCTACCACCCATCAAGAAAGAGTTAGGTCTGGAAATCATCAAGCTCATTGGTCAAAAGGACTGGACCATGAGGTGTACAAGAACCCAAGGAGCACTCAGAGTTCAAAACAGTCAAAATAAATTCATTTTTGAAATAAGAATTTAGAAGATTGGAAATTAAAATTGGAATGCTTCTCTGTGGAGATATAGAACTCTTATTCCTAATCATTTCTTTATCATCGCATTGTCTACATTCAGAGTTTGTGTATGGGGCTGTGTGAATAGGGAAAAACGCAAGAACATTTTCCAAATTAACATTAATAGAGGAGAATACGATCAAGTACTCGTCTCTAGAGTGTACATTTAATATACTCAGTCTTGCTGAAATCTTCAAGTAATAAAATACAGCTATTTTGGAAGCTTCGTAAGCATCAGTTATACAGAAGGAAGGTTAAATTATAGCCCAGAAACTATGTCAGAGAAGGCAAGATAAATGTACAATGGCCCCAAGATCAACGTGGTTTTAAAAGCAGCTTACACATCAAGAGACTATTAGTACAAACAACAGATTCCATCTAAAGAAAGAAAAAATACAGCAAGAAGACCAAGTCAAAATGTTACATATAAAGAAAATGGGAAATTTAGATAAAGGAGTAGGGAGTATTTTTTTGCAGAAGTTCCAGGCATTTTATTTAGAGGAAACTGTGAAGGGACAGATCTATATTATTAGAACAGTATCTTTCCTGTCTTCTCTTGATATATTGACAGTCTTAAAATCGTTCCCAGTCATTACGATTATTCACTTAGCAAACCAAAAAAGCATAATTATAAACTGCAAAGTCACTCTCACTGTGAGCAAGTAGACCTTCTCTGTATGCATACTACAATTTAGGGGTCTCGATATACTTTTTTTTTTTTTCATTTAAAAAAATCTTGTTTTTGTAATTGCTTTAGTAATAAGAAGATACAGGTTCTAATTTTGACTCCATCACTATAAATCTCTAATGTTGGACCTTTCATTTTAGTAATCCTGTGCCATATTTCTTCTGTTTCAAAAAGGGTAGAAAGTAGAAACAATTTTTTAAATTGAATATCAATGTATATACATTGCAAAACAGTGTATGACAAGGGATATAAATATAGAAAGGTGATCTCTGCTCTCTGATTGGTCTAGAATAATACATTATACAAAGGATGTAACTTACCTCCAAAGTTTAAAGGTGATATGAAGTTCATCTAAAAAGAGAGAAAGATAGATTCAAATTGAAATACATTCATTTTTATGACTTGATCTTCATAACAACCCAAATCAGGCAAGCAGACAGCAACATCTACTTCTATAAATGAGGTAGCTGAATTAGATAACAGCAAGTCTAAAAAGAGGTAAAGCTGGGAATGGAGCCCCAGAAGTTTTTGCACACCTCACTGTCTTGCCCACCATTTTGTGTGCATTGGAATATCTAGTCTACCAGCCAACCTGCTGCCCATTTTTATCAATAAAATCTCACTAGGGCACAGCCACACTTGTTTGTGTGAGTATTTTTTGTGACTTCTTGTCCACAACAGCATCTGAATAGTTGTGACAGAGACCATAAAGCTTGTATTTACTCTTTGGTCCTTTGGAACAACATGCTGACCTCTGCTGTTATTTTATCAGTAGTACAGGTAACTTGACTTTTCCTCACAATGCTTGCCTAGGATCATGTGGGTTTTGGTACATGTTTTATTTCAGGAAGGCTGAAAGGATGAATGAATGAAAGGAAGGGAATGACACCTGAGCAAATGTCTAGATTTGACAGTGTCTAACAATTTCAACACAGGCATTCTTATCAATGAGCTAACTAGCCATAATTTTACTGATGGAGAATAAGTAGGCAAGTTTAATAAATGAATGAATGATCTGCCATTCTTTGGTCACCATTTAGAATTTCTTTCTTTCTTTCTTTTTTTTTTTTTGGTCTACTTCAAGAGCAGATGAAAAGTAACCTCAGCTAGATCACTTTAGGAAAAAGAAGGTAACCCCTAGGTTAACTTCCAACTTCTGTGTAAAGCAGAACCACAGCCTGGCTTTTACACAGGCAAATGTTGTGTGGATAAACCTTCTCAGTTCCAGTGGACAACTTTAACTATTTAGCTGCTCTCACTTGATATCTGCTGGTTGTTTTCCATACAAGCAGAGTTTTATTTTCGGTAAAACTCAGTTACACACAAACTGCACTTTAAAAAAACAATCCAGACATATTCAATTTGGATTTCAAATAGTATCAGTGAACAATTTTACAAAAGATTTTTAGTATTTTCTAAAACTACCTGTATCCAGTTTGGAACTTCTTTCTTTGATTAGACTTACTTTTCAGCTCCAAATACATAATGTTATTTTTCACATTATGCTAGGTACTCAAAAACTGTGACAATTTTCCTGATTACTTTAGTGGTGATGCATTAGCATGTAAATTCAAAGTTGAGACAATGAATGTGTTAAGGAGGCAATTTAACACCTTCCAACTTTTTTTCCCCCTTCAGCTGAATATCTTGGAAAATCAGCAGTATTTTTGCAAACATATGTTTTACTTGTTAAGCTTTAGTCCACTGGGTCTTGCTTTGACCTTCAATTAACATTAGAAGCTACAGTCTCCAAAAAAAGAATCTTGAAAAAGGAGTATGGGCCAGGGACTCTTCAGAACAGTTTCAATTATTAGACTCTTTACGTTTTAAATTCTTTAGTTTGTCTTTGTGTCTCCCTGAGTTTGGCATAAATACACAGCCAATTTATATGAATGAATGACTGTTGAAGGTCAGAAATAAACCAACATGATCACCAATAAACAAAGCAAAGAATAATGTAACCCCTCCTCATCTCCCTCCAGCAGTATGCACCCAGACCCAGAAACACTTCGAAGTTACAGTGGTTTTTACTGCTGCATGGTGATACATTTAAAATCACATCTTTAAAAAGCCCACATTTTCTTCTCTTTTCATATTCTGGGTGAGAATGAAACATAAAACATATTTTTCAGAGTTGTTATTACACTGACACTAAAGCTAAAAAACACATAAAGCATGCTAGGTGGAAACCTTGGAAATCTTGCAGTTATTTTCTGTTTTAATTTTTAAGCCTCTACATATCCAAGTTATTTTCTAATGACTTGGTGAATGCTACTGCTGTTGTCTGTAACTACTCATTATTGAATATTTAAAGTAGGTATATAAACTAATGGGCTTCCCATGTTGCTCACTGGTGTCTCCAATGCAGGAGACAGGGGTTTGATCCCTGGGTTGGGAAGATCCACTGAAGAAGGAAAAGATAACCCACTCCAGTACTCTTGCCTGGAATATCCTATGAACAGAGCCTGGTAGGCTGCAGTGCCTGAGGTCACAAAGAGTTGGACATGACTGAGCTTTTTCACTTTCTTTGTTTAAATTGTGATGAGAAATCATACTTTCCTTCATTTTAGTTGCTGCCCTTCACAGTCCCTGCTCTCTCTCCCTTTAACCCAATAGTCGACTAGACTAGCTCTCATCCTGCCATTGCCTTTGGTGACACCTCCATCAGATCTCAGTCAGTATCACTAGGCATTCATTGCCTTCAAACCAGTCGGATCATTGAAATAAGTTTACTCTTAAAATCACTTACAAAGCACCAGAAATATTTAATGTGCAATAGGCCATCTGTCACAGAGACCTCTTGCAATTTACTCCATTCTATCATGTGACTTTTTGCCCAGATGATTCAGCACCTATTATCCCTTCTCTACAGAAACTTTCAGGGAAGTTAATCACTTCATTCTACTCCCAAAGTGCTCTTGAGCAGATTTAGATGTCCTCTTTCTTCTAAATGGGAGTGTTAGTGGGCTGAATTCTGTCCCTCCAAAATCTATACGTTAAAGTTCTAACATCCAGTACTTCAGAACGTGAATGTGTTTTGGGATACAAACATTAAAGATGTAATTAAGGTTCCACAAGGTCACTGGGGTGGAATCTAAGCTAATATGACTGGTGTCCTTATGAGAAAAGATTAAGACACAGACAGGCACAGAAAAATGACCAGGTCAAGACAGAGCAGAAGACGGCCATCTATAAACCAAGAAAAGGGGCCTGAGGGAATGTCAGTTCTGATCTTAGACTTCCAGCCTTCAGAACTACAAGAAAATAAACTGTTGCTTAAGCCATTCAGTCTGTAGTACTTCATTATAGTAGCCCTAACTAACTAATATGAGAATAAATATTTTTGTTAATAAAGTTCAAAATTGGTTTTGGCTGTTTTCTCTGGTTCCTTCTTGGTACAGCTGGCATGATTTCACAAACGCCTATCCTTTTAAAAAAATTTAACCAATCACAAATGTGTTGCTGATAAATTGTTGGGTGCAATGTTAGAACAAAAACCAGCTCTTCAATCAGAAAATGTCAAGGATCTGCTTTCATCAGGAAAAGTAAAAAGCAAAGAGATGATATGAGTACTTCATATCAGGGTCAAAATCTAGAAGAGGAGGGGAAAATAGCAATATATTACAAGGTTAAATTGTTATATGGTTCCTGTCCCAGTTTTGAGAGTTTAAAATATGATAGGTGAAGAGAAGTGGGAATGTAGGCTACTAAATTCTACACTAAATTCTACCCTTGCAAATTCATTGTTGTACAGTAGAAAGAGTTTTGTTTAAAAAATACCTTAAGATGTTGCTTAAAAATGAGAAAGAAGGAAGAAAATTAAACATGAAGGAATAGGGGGACAGAGAGAGAATTATATCTCCACACTGAATATACAATAATTACAAAATTAGCAGGAGACTGAAAAGATTCACAATATCCCCAGATTATCTTCCCTTAATGACATTTTGATTTGGGCCCTTGAATGGAATGAATTTCCTATCAGTTTTCATCTGTCAAAATTCTTCTTCTTCAACAACAATATACTGTTCACATGGCCTCGCCTCCACGGAGCTTTCATTAATATATCAGAAACTTGTCTCATCATTTCCTTTTCCACAATACTTTGGACATACCTATCCTGGTATTCTAAACTACTTCACAATTACTGGTTTACATGCCTTTCTCTCCCATTAGACTCTAAGCCTAAGGGTAAAACTTAAAGTCAAAAATAACAATTCAGGAAGTAAATGACAAGAATGACAAGTTAGGAATATAGAAAGCAGGTATCTTGAAAGCCCAAGCAGAAGGAAAAGATAATTTTTTTGAACACTTTGGGATGGAAGTGCATTTGTACTGTATTTTGAAATAATTTGGAGCACACATTGATTCAACAAATATTCAGTGAGAGCCTGTTAGATCAGTTAAGCATGGGGAGTTATTTGGACGTAAAATTATACAAGGCTATTAATTTTTTAATTAGGAAAGAAAAGAGGAGGAAAATATTTTAAAAGTGAATTCAAAGAAAAATTCTATTGTCACTATTGCCTTCAGTGCATACTTTCTGCCTTATTTTACCATGCTATGCTTCCAAAAGAGGCAAGTTCTAAATCAATGCCAAAACTAACACCAAAGTAATTCAATGGATGGTATACAACTGAAGTTTAAAATGAGATATTTAAGAGCCTCAGTACTACTAAATTAATGCCCTTTAAGGTTCTTTTCTTAAACCAGAGGTATGCATGCACACATTAAAATTGTATATGTGCAGGTCTACCATAAATGTTTTATGGCTTATTAGAAAGCATGATTATAATGATCCTTGACTTAATAAATTTCCTAGGGAAGTGTCATATTATCATTGCATTCTTGTTTTTACATTATGAATATTCAGTTCAGCTCAGTCTAGTCGCTCAGTAGTGTTCAACTCTTTGCAACGCCATGAACTGCAGCATGCCAGGGCTCCCCATCCATCACCAACTCCCAGAGTCCACTCAAACCCATGTCCATTGAGTCAGTGATGCCATCCACCCATCTCATCCTCTGTTGTCCCCTTCTCCTCCTGTCCTAAATCTTTCCCAATATGAATATTATGCTATATAAAATAAATGCTGGATTAAAGTACAGAATATTAAATATGTGCCTTTTGGGGGAGAATGTTACATCTTCAAAGTATAGACCTAAACTCACTCTTATAATTGTCCTTGTCAAATAGAGACCATTATCTCAATATTACAGTTGGAAAAATGAAGACAGAAGTTTGATGACTTTCACAAATTCACAGAGCACTTCACCACTGCACTTGTCAAGACACAGTGTGATTCATTTTATATGTTTTATTATGGCATTTTATTCAATGGATGAGTATAATTACTCTTCTATTGTTGTGCGTTCACTTTCCCTCAGTTGTTTGCTATAAGGGCGCTGTTTGTATATTTGAAAGTGTATCTTTGTTGTGATTTATGTCAGAGAGTGTTCTGCCTTTGTTTTCCTCTAAGAGTTTTATAGTTTCTGGTCTTACATTTAGATTTTTAATCCGTTTTGAGTTTATTTTTGTATATGGTGTTAGAAAGTGTTCTAGATTCATTTTTTAACAGGTGGTTGACCAGTTTTCCCAGTGCCACTTGCTAAAGAGATTGCCTTTTCTCCATTGTATATTTTTGCCTCCTTTGTCAAAGATAAGCTGTCCATAGGTGCATGGATTTATCTCTGGGCTTTCTATTTTGTTCCACTGATCTATATTTCTGCCTTTGGGCCAATACCATACTGTCTTGATAACTATAGCTTTGTAGTATAGTCTGAAGTCAGGCAGGTTGATTCCTCCAATTCCATTCTTTCTTAAGATTTCTTCGGCTATTCAAGGCTTTTTGTGTTTCCATAAAAATTGTGAAATTATTTGTTCTAGTTCTGTGAAAAATGCTGTTGGCAGCTTGACAGGGATTACATTGAGTCTACAGATTGCTTTGGGTAGTATACTCATTTTCACTATACTGATTCTTCCAAGCCATGAACATGGTATATTTCTCCATCTATTTGTGTCACCTCTGAGTTCTTTCATCAGTGTTTTACAGTTTTCTATATATTCACCTTTTTTTGTTTCTTTAGACAAATTTATTTCTAAGTATTTTACTCTTTTAGTTGCAATGGTGAATGGGATTTTCTCCTTAATTTCTCTGTTTTCTCATTGTTAGTGTATAGAAATGCAAGGGACTTTTGTATATTAATTTTATATCCTGCAATGTTACTATTTATTGATTAGCTCTAGTAATTTTCTGGTGGTGTCTTTAGGATTTTCTATGTAGAGATCATGTCATCCGCAAACAGTGAGAGTTTTACTTCTTCTTTCTCAATCTGGATTCCTTTTATTTCTTTTTCTTCTCTGATTGCTATGGCTAGAACTTCCAAAACTATGTTGAATAGTAGCGGTGAGAGTGGACACCCTTGTCTTGTCCCTGATTTTAGATGAAATGCTTTCAATTTCTCACCATTGAGGATAATGCTTGCTGTGGGTTTGTCATATATGGCTTTTATTATGTTGATGTATGTTTTCTCCATGACTGCTTTCTGGAGAGTTTTTATCATAAATGGGTGCTGAATTTTGTCAAAGGCTTTCTCTGCATCTATTGAGATAATTGCATAGTTTTTATTTTTTGATTTGTTAATATGGTATATCACATTGATTGATTTGTGAATATTGAAGAATTCTTGCATCCCTGGGATAAAATCCACTTGGTCATGCATGATGTATGACCCTCTATGATCCACCTTCCAGAGTAATGGAAATGAAAGAAAAATAAACAAATGGGACCTAATTAAATTTAAAGCTTTTTCACAATGAAGGGAAACTATAAGCAAGGGGAAAAGGCAGGCTTCAGAATGGGAGAAATTAATAACAAATGAAACAACTGACAAACAATTTATCTCCAAAATTTACAAGCAGCTCATGCAGCTCAATACCAGAAAAATAAATGACCCAGTGAAAAAGCAGGCCAAAGAACTAAACAGACACTTCTCCAAAGAAGACATACAGATGGCTAACAAACACATGAAAAGCTGCTCAACATTGCTCATTATCAGAGAAATGCAAATCAAAACCACAATGAGTTACCATCTCACGATGGTCAGAATGGCTGCCATCAAAAAGTCTACAATGCTGGAGAGGGTGTGGAGAAAAGGGAACCCTCTTACACTGTTGGTGGAAATGCAAACTAGTACAGCCACTCTGAAGAACAGTGTGGAGATTCCTTTAAAAACTTTAAATTCCTTTAAAAACTGGAAATAGAACAGCCATATGACCCAGCAATCCCACTGCTGGGCATACATACTGAGGAAACCAGAATTTAAAGAGACACATGTAACCCAGTGTTCATGTTTTCACTATTTACAATAGCTAGGACATGGAAGCAACCTACATATCCATTGGCAGATAGATGGATAAGGAAGTAGTGGTATAATGGAATATTACTTAGCTATAAAAAAGAATGCATTTGAGTCAATACGTTAGTCAATTCTAATGAGGTGGATGAAACTGGAGCCTATTATACAGAGTGAAATAAGTCAGAAAGAGATACACCAATAGAGTATATTAACACATATATGTGGAATTTAGAGAGATGATAATGATGACCCAATAAGCAAGACAGCAAAAGAGACACAGATGTAAAGAACAGACTTTGGGACTCTTTGGGAGAAGGTGAGTTTGGGATGATTTGAGAGAATAGCATTGAAACATGTATATTACCATATATAAAATAGATGATCAGTGCAAGTTCGATGCATGAAACAGGCAACTCAAAGCTAGTGCTCCACTCAGAGGGATGGAATGGGGAGGGAAGTGG
>SJYQ01002578.1:289311-303693 GCA_006410935.1 Redunca redunca | reverse complement strand
GGTTCAGGATCGGGGGACACATGTAAACACATGGCTGATCCATGTTGATGTATGGCAAAAACCACCACAATACTGTAAAGTAATTAGCTTCCAGTTAAAATAATAATTTTATAAAAGTGCATTTTTTAAATACTAATACATATTAATATTCTTATTGTGACAGTCCAAGAAAACTTGTGAAGAATTCAGTGCCTCTGGTACATACTTCCCAGTGTCTTCTTCATTAGCAGTTATCTGGTGTTTGGGATTGTGTTTTTAATGTCTCTTATACCCCAGTATTTATTTTATTTCTAACTCCTTTGAATAAACTTAAAAAAAATCATCTCTTGACATCTAATTTGAATTTCTTTTTACTATTATATATTTTTAAAGTATATTGACCTGTATTTCTTCTTTAAGTGACTGACTTGCATATGTGGTTTGGAAACATTTTTGTATTTAGCTTTTTTAATTTTTTAGATTTTTTCATATGATAAAAGGCAATAATTCTCTGTCATATATATCATCTAAAATGTTTTCTTAAGGGAAAAAATATTGATCTTTTCCTTCCCTCTGGTTGATATTTATAAATTAATGCTTAGTGCTCAGTTGCTCAGTCATGTCAACTCTTTGCAACCCTTTGTACTGTAGCCTCCCAGGCTCCTCTTTCCATGGGATTCTCCAGGCAAAAATACTGGAGTGGGTTATCATTTCCTTCTCCAGGGGATCTTCTCAATCCAGGGATTGAACCTATGTCTCCTGTGTCTCATGCATTGCAGATGATTCTTTTATTACTGAGCCATCAGTGAAACCCCCATACACAAATTAAACCCATTTTAATTCTCTGCTGTTCTTAAAAAACACAAATTTTTGTAAAAGGCATAGCTAAAATTCAGATATATAGAAATCAAGCCAGTATGACATATGTGCTATTGGATAATATTAGTTCTTTTATTTTCCTATTTCTAATTTAAAAAATCCATATTGAAAATAAAGTATTTCATGTTATGATTAACTTGTGTTTCCTCATTTTGTTTTCCCTTATATTGCCAGCAATCCCATATTTTAAAAATTCCTATCATAAATTATTTCCTTGACATTTCTTAAAACTCAAGCACATCCTTTGAGCCAATATTTCCTCCCTGGGCTCCCCAGTGTATTCCTCAAAGTCTTCACTTAGTAAAGTGAAAAATAGTAACAGTGGCTGGAGGTGGTTTTAAATAAAGTGCAAGGACTTTCTTATGACTTTCTCTTTCCTAAGAACTCTGTATGTTGTATATTATGTATTTATTCACTTATTCAGCAATTACTTATAGAATACTTTATTCCATACCCTTCCCGCATCTTTTATCCCATAAATGGGGCTAAGACAGGCTTACAGTGAGAAGTGTATGATTTAATATAAAGTGAGAATAATGAAACTCTAAAAATGGGATGCTTGGCTTGGTAGACTTCTTCACCAATTAGCTGAATCCTCTCTGCATCTCAGCTTTGAAGCTTGCGGCATATTGTCCTGACTAGAATTACAAATGAGCTTTATTTAAATGCATTTAGAAAAAAAACTGAACACTGTGTCATCAAGATTCAATAGTATTCTATTTCATAAAAAATGAATGAAAATATGCATACATCCTAACAAAAATCTTAAGTTTTAAAGTACAATGAAATTATGGAACTAGTTTCTGAGTAATGGGGTGACAATCCTTCTCCAAGCTAATACAAACTGTATGACAAAACAAGATTTTTTTTTGAGCAGATCTTTCTCCAAAAGATAAATCCATCATTAAATATTGAAGCCAAAATTGCCTTTAGCTACATGTGCATGCTAAGTTGCTTCAGTAATTTCCAACTCTTTGCAACCCTATGGACTGTAGCCTGCCAGGCTCCTCTGTCCAGGGGATTCTGCAGGCAAAAATACTGGAGTGGATTGCCATTTCCTCTTCCAGGGGAATCCCCCCGGCCCAGGGATCAAACTTGCATCTATCACATCTTCTACATTGGCAGGCAGGTTCTTTACAATGTCACCACCTACATGAGCAGTTCACTAACTGCTAAAATTATGTATTTAGCCTTGTCTTGCTAAGGATCTAGTATTTTCAGAAAACTCAACCTTAGTTTAAGTAAACAGTAGCATTTTGCCCAGGAGTCTGTCCAGCAAAAGTCTATTGAAGTTAAAAGGCATTAGCCTAAAGGTTGAAGCTATACCGTTGTACGTAGTGTGGCTTATATTTGAAGATGGCTCTGCAGACTCAAGTCTTCCCCAATAGCTTAGTGGTAAAAGACCAGCCTATAATACAGGTAGACGTGGGTTCCATCCCTGGGTCAGGAAGATCCTCTGGAGGAGGAAATGGCAACCAGCTACAGTATTCTTGCCTGGAGAATCCCATGGACAGAGAAGCCTAGCAGGCTAAAGTCCATGGGGTTGCAAAAGCTCAGACACAGCTGAACAGCTGAGCAAGTACAGTTGCACAGATACAAAATGCCACCTCTATCAGTGTTAGGCTAGGGCCAGTGCTGAGGTTAGTTCCTAGCCTGTCCTCAGTGCGCTCAGTCTCCTTGCAGGTGAAACAAACAACGTCTTCCTCTGCTTGACTTCAGTGAAGAGCTGTGCTGCCTGGTCACTGCTGGACCACTGGCACTGCTCCCTGATAGTCTGCATCTCCTCTGGTTGTTTTCACTTACCATTCCTAGTCTCTGTGGCCCTTTTCACTTTCAAAACCCTTAATCTTGACCTATCCTTGCTCGTATGTCAGATCACTCTGATTTTTCCCTCAGAAGGGAAGAATTTTTTCAACATTTATTAAGGCAAAATATATACTAACCACAGCGCTCAACACTGGAGAAGCCAAGATTAATAAAATATTGCTCTGCCATCAAGAAGTGCTAGGTGGATAAGAGGGAAAATATCATATACATAGAATGCATAATGTACTAGACATGATGCTCCAGGCTTCATGTAAGTAATTTTTTAATCCGAAAATTGGTTTATCTGACTCCTCTGATCTCCCTTTCCCCATCCAGTTATTTGTGAAAATTAAACCTTTTGGTCACCCATGTCTGTTTATTTCTTTGAAAGTTTTGAGTGAGAAAGAGAAGGAGGAAAGGAGGAAAGAAGAAATAAAGAAAGGGAATAAGAAAGAAGAAAAGGAGAGAGGGCAAGAGATAAAGAAAAAAAGGAGGGAGAGAGAGAGTGTGAGAGGAAGGAGAAAGGCAACTCTGTTGGAAATATATAATAAGGCTGAGAGTGTGAACCAGTCAGTCAAAATGCCTCACATAATTTTTCGCATGGTCTTACAAAGATCTTCACGACCTGGATAATCACGATGGTGTGATCACTCATCTAGAGCCAGACATCCTGGAATGTGAAGTCAAGTGGGCCTTAGAAAGCATCACTATGAACAAAGCTAGTGGAGGTGATGAAATTCAAGGTTAGCTATATAAAATCCTGAAAGATGATGCTGTGAAAGTGCTGCACTCAATATCCCAGCAAATGTGGAAAACTCAGCAGTGGCCACAGGACTGGAAAAGGTCCATTTTCATTCCAATCCCAAAGAAAGGAAATGCCAAAAAATGTTCAAACAACAGCAAAATTGCACTCATTTCACACTCTAGTAAAGGAATACTCAAAATTCTTCAAGCCAGGCTTCAGTTCAGTTCAGTTCAGTCGTTCAGTCTTGTCTGACTCTTTGCGACCCCATGAATCGCAGCACGCCAGGCCTCCCTGTCCATCACCAACTCCTGGAGTTCACTCAGGCTCAAGTCTATTGAGTCAGTGATGCCATCCAGCCATCTCATCCTTTGTCGTCCCCTTCTCTTCCTGCCCCCAATCCCTCCCAGCATCAAAGTCTTTTCCAATGAGTCAACACTTCACATGAGGTGGCCAAAGTACTGGAGTTTCAGCTTTAGCATCATTCCCTCCAAAGAAATCCCAGGGCTGATCTCCTTCAGAATGGACTGGTTGAATCTCCTTGCAGTCCAAGGGACTCTCAAGAGTCTTCTCAAACACCATAGTTCAAACGCATCAATTCTTTGGTGCTCAGCCTTCTTCACAGTCCAACTCTCACATCCATACATGACCACAGGAAAAACCATAGCCTTGACTAGATGGACCTTAGTCTGCAAAGTAATGTCTCTGCTTTTGAATATGCTATCTAGGTTGGTCATAACTTTTCTTATAAGGAAAATCACTGCAGATGGTGACTGCAGCCATGAAATTAAGACGCTTACTCCTTGGAAGCCAGGCTTCAGCAATACGTAAACCATGAACTTCCAGATGTTCAGGCTGGTTTTAGAAAAGTCAGAGGAACCAGAGACCAACATCTGCTGGATCATGGAAAAAGCAAGAGAGTTCCAGGAAAACATCTACTTCTGCTTTATTGACTATGCCAAAGCCTTTGACTGTGTGGATCACAATAAACTGTGGAAAATTCTGAAAGAGACAGGAATACCAGACCGGCTTGATGGACGTGAGTTTGAACACTGGGAGTTGGTGATGGAAAGGGAGGCCTGGCATGCTGCGATTCATGGGGTTGCAAAGAGTGGACATGACTGAGTGACTGAACTGAACTGAACTGAACTGAGGAATTAAACATTTTTCAATGAATATATGCCAATAAGTATTTTTATGAGTGTCAGATATGACTGAATTGACTTAGCACCTAGAAAGGTTAGTTATTCAAATAGTGTTCTCTGAGACATTTCTTAATAAAATATTTTATATCTCTCTCCTTCTCTCCTTTCAAGAGTTCTCTAGATTTGAAATTTGGGATATCATTCACAACTCTATTGTAGGGCTTTAAGTTCATCAGTAATTATTAATAAACCCATAGGAACAGCAATAATCACCCTGTCCTCTCTTTATAGAGCTTAATAGCCCACAAAGTGCTACTACATACATCATTTCCAGTTGGAGGCCACAGTGTATATATAGTTTAACTTCATCACTCAGAATCTTTCAGTAAGGGAGACTTGAAAAATGGATAGTAAAAGATGGTGGCTATTTTTAAAAATTTCTTTCAAAACTTCAGTATTTATGTTTTTAAAATCTGGTACTTTCAGGCTGTTTGAATTTTCTGATATACTTTATAACCTAAGCCTACCATTTTCTCTTTGCTTTCATCAGTTCAGAGCTTTTGCCAAACTGTGAAAAAAAGACACAGTAAAGCTACTAAGGAGGTGGGGAGAGGAATTGCATATTTTTTAAAGGCACTAAAAGTCCAAACCATAAATATCTGAGACTAAGAAACTCCAGTACTTTGGCCACCTCATGCGAAGAGTTGACTCATTGGAAAAGACTCTGATGCTGAGAGGGATTGGGGGCAGGAGAAAAGGGGACGACAGAGGATGAGATGGCTGGATGGCATCACCGACCCTATGGTTGTGAGCTTGAGTGAACTCTGGGAGATGGTGATGGATAGGGAGGCCTGGCGTGCTGCAGTTCATGGGGTCGCAAAGAGTCGGACACAACTGAGCGACTGAACCAAACTGAACTGAAGAAACCTTTCAGGTCATCGATGTTGCAATCTTCTGTAGGTGGAGCAGTAACTGAACCAGCAGAGCCAGTTGCTTAAGAATAGAATGCCTATTAATATCCATTTAATATCTTTGCCCTGAAAACACAATTAGCTTTTGAGTGGATGCTGTGGTTGTTCCCACTGAAAAGTAAATAATCTCTCCTCTTTGGAGACATGCACTTAATAGAGAAGAATCCCTCCTATGGCTGAACTAATGTGTCTCCCCACACACCTGTAGTTCTATGGCTAATAAAAAGGATTATCAGGCAAATAGAAATATAGTTTATAGTTGCAATAGCTCACACCATTATCTTTTACCTCAATACGTAAAATTAAGCATTTATGCCTGAAAACTACTTAAAAGCCAGCTTTTCAGATTCTGTATTCCTCTGACAGTGTATAATGAATATTTTGTCATAGCAAGTAACAGATTTTATTACAGCTCTAATGCTTAACATTCCATCTGTTTCCACAAACAGAACATGAACACAGGAAAGCAACCATTAATCTTAAAAGGCACTAAAAAATTCTCCTAATAAAGGGATTCTAAAAAGCCTTTTAAAGTATTCAAAGTCTGTTAATTATGGTATGCTCTGTGTCTGACACCTCAGTTTCCATTCATTGGTCGCTCAGAGCCCATCCATGTTAATTCTATAGATTTTTAAAGTGATTTTAAAGTAAGAAACTGCCTAATTTGGTAGTAGGATAAACAAGTTTCATTTGCTATTTCATCTACAGTTTTGCAAATGCAAGACAGTATACAAGGGACTTGGGCCACAGAGCCATGCAATTTATTTTTATCAAGATGCTCATTCCTTCATATATCCTTCAGATATTTATTGAACACCTACTATGTGTTGAACACTCTGCCCTGAAAATTTTTAAATGAAACTCATAGCCTCTGTTCTAAACTAATTCATAGTTAAATGGATGGTTAGCAGTAAATAAGATACTCTCTAATGAGAAGGAAATCAAGGAATATTTCTCCAAATAGGTAGCATATGGGGAAAGTTTTAAATAATGAATAGGTTTTAACTAGACAAAAAAGATGGCTTCTCAGGTGGCTCTGTGGTAAAAGAATCTGCCTGCCAGTGCGGGAGACACAGGAGACTCAGCTTTGAGCTCTGGGTTGGGAAGATCCAGTGGAGAAGGGAATGGCAACTCACTCCAGTATTCTTGCCTGGAAAATCCAAAAGACAGAGGAGCCTGGCGGGCTACAGTCCATGCGGTCACAAAGAGTCAGACATGACTGAGTGATTGAGCGCACCCACACAAACAAAGAAGAAGGTAAGAACTATATTCACAATTATCCAACTTAACTCATACATCCTCTGCCTATTAAAAATGAGAATACAAAAACTGAAAAAAGTTAAGTGACTTTCATAGGGTTCTTCTGTAAATCAATCTGCAATAGGCAATATTTACCCCACTGTTAGCACATTTTGTTTTGCATATACACAAACACACACACATATGCATAAATATATATGCATATTGATTACTAATTAATAATATTACTGGCAATTGCACTTTTGAAATATTTGTTTACAAGTTTCTCAATCAAATAATTAAATTTTGGGGGTTATGATTCTACATTTTGGGGATGTTTTTAAGTTTAATTCTCAATTATAATTGAGAATCCCACTTAGCTGAGACATAATATTTGTAAATGATGCTATTTGTGCTTTTATTTCTGAATTAAAGATAAATAATTAGCCAATGGAACGGGAGATCATGAACTTTTTAAGGACATTGTCATTTGTGACATTTGTCATTTAACCATATCCTGGTTAAGTATCAATAGCATGAAGAGATAAATGCAAATGAAATATATGCCAAGACATAACCATCTCACTTCTCCTGTAGCAGATGAATTCCTGGACTACTTTCATGCATCTACTTTCTACTTAGAATTCTCTGAGATGAGATGAGATGCTAGCAGCTAAGATTTAAAAAATATATAAAATACACATCCAGAGTATACAAGTATATGTTTAACAACTTGCTTTCAGGGCAAAATGCTCTGATTTGTAGCATTTCTTAATTTTGTAATATAAATACTCATGGTGGCTGATTTTAAGCCACCAATATAACAGGAAGCACAAGCTGGAATCAAGATTGCCAGGACAAATATCAATAACTTCAGATATGTAGATACCACCACCATTATGGCAGAAAGCGAAGAAGAACTAAAGAGCCTCTTGATGAAAGTCAAAGAGTGTCAGGAAGCATTTAACAGGAGGCTTCCTGTGTGCTGTTTTGGATCTGTCGTGAATCTTCTGTCCCTTATTAATTCCTGAATATTCAGGAATTAAGTGGAGTAGCAAACTACTCCGGGAGCTGAAGAATGCATGCACTTCCTTCGTTAGTTTTTCCATACGGTAATAAGTAACTACGATAGCACCTCACTCCAGTACTCTTGCCTGGAAAACCCCATGGATGGAGGAGCCTGGTAGGCTGCAGTCCACAGGGTTGCCAAGAGTCAGACACGACTGAGCGACTTCACTTTCACTTTTCACTTTCATGCATTGGAGAAGGAAATGGCAACCCACTCCAGTATTCTTGCCTGGAGAGTCCCAGGGACGGGGGAGCCTGGTGGGCTGGTGTCTATGGGGTCGCACAGAGTCGGACACAACTGAAGTGACTTAGCAAACTTAGCAAAGCAAATAAGTAACTATTTACGACCCGCTTCCTTTTTATGAACCATATGGTAAAAGTGATTATTTACAACCCTCCCTCTTTGATATGGATGGCCTTATGTTTCTTTGATAATTTGTAAGTCTGGATTGATTTTATCTTTGCTAGCTACCTTGTAATGGCACCCCACTCCAGCACTCTTGCCTGGAAAATCCCATGGACAGAGGAGCCTGGTGGGCCACAGTCCTGGGGTCACTAAGAGTTGGACACGACTGAAGCGACTTAGCAGCAGTAGCAGCAGTAGCAGCAGCTACCTTGTAAGACAGTATATATACCCACATTATGTTGAATAAAACACATTTGCTCCATCAAAGCTTGGGTCCCCATGTCTTTCTCTCTCTCTCTCTCAGGTTAATTCTTTGGCATGCAGAAGCCCACTGAACTCACTTTCTTGCCCGGGCTTCTAAGACCCCCTTCAGAAGGTGCACTGTGCCTTCACCCCCTCGAGAGGGTGCCTGGTGCCTACATATAGGAGTGCAAGCCTTGTGTCAAAGGCTTTATTGGTTATCTGCATAAACCAAGGAATATCAGCCTCTTACTCTCTCTTTTACTTCCTTATCATTGACTCCATACCACCAGGTTCCAGTCCATTAAAGGACCTCAACAAAAGAGGAGAGTGAAAAAGTTGGTTTAAAACTCAACATTCAGAAAACTAAGATCACGACATCTGGTCCGATTACTTCACAGCAAATAGATGGGGAAACAGTGGAAACGGTGACAGACTTTATTTTTTGGACTCCAAAATCACTGCAGATGGTGACTGTAGCCATGAAATTAAAAGATGCTTGCTCCTTGGAAGAAAAGTTATGACCAACATAGACAGCATATTAAAAAGCAGAGACATTACTTTTCCAACAAAGATCTGTCTAGTCAAAGCTATGGTTTTTCCAGTAGTCATGTAAGGATATGAGAGTTGGACTCTAAAGGAAACTGAGAGCCAAAGAATTGATGCTTTTGAACTGTGGTGTTGAATAAAATTATTGAGAGTCCCTTGAACTGTACGGAGATCCAACCAGTCCATTCTAAAGGAAATCAGTCCTGAATATTCACTGGAAGAATGATGCTAAAGCCGAAACTCCAATACTTTGTCCACCTGATCAAAGAACTGACTCATTTGAAAAGACCCTGATGCTGGGAAAGACTGAAGGCAGGAGAACGGGATGACAGAGGATGAGATAGTTGGATGGCATCACTGACTCAATGGACATGAGCTTGAGTAAATTCCAGGAGTTGGTGATGGACATGGAGACCTGGCGTGCTGCAGTCCAAAGTGTTGCAAAGAGTTGGACATGACTGTACCACTGAACTGACTGACTGACTGAATAACATTATGGAATTCAGAACTGGAAAACTATACACACAGAGTACTGAGCTGAGGTCCCTGTGCTATACAGCTGCTTCCTGCTAGCTATGTATTTTACACATATTATTGTTCAGTTGCCCAGTCAGGTCTGACTCTTTGAAATCCCATGGACTGCAGTATGCCAGGCTTCCCCAGCATGTACATAAACATTATATAGAAATGGTAGTATACATACACTATCATTTTACACATTATTGTATAGCAAAAAAATATACAAAATTGGTTTTTCAAAGCCAAATAACTCAAGTTTAGCCCACCAATAGAAATATCCTAAATATATTTTAAGAATTACCCAAAGCAAAAAATAAATATATAAGTTAAACATTTAAAGAATCATAGGATATCACAAATTATAAAGTCTTAATTAAGGTCATGGCTCTAAGATAATAGTTCTCAAAGTGTGTTCCACCAAAATTTAGGGGTCCCGAGCTCCCTTTCAATGGGTCAATGAGATCAAACCACTTCAATAATAATTTTGCAAAGCTGAGACTTTCCTGGTGGTCCAATAGCTAAGATTCCATGTTCCCAATACAGGGAGCACAGGTTCCATCCCTGGTCAGGGAACTGAGTTTGTAAGCCCTAACTAAAGATCCTGCATGCTGTAACTAAAAAAAAAAAAACCTCACATGCCACATTCCACAGGGAAGATCTTGTGTGCTGCAACTAAGACCCAGCATGGCCAAATTAAAAAAAAAGATACACATATATAGTTAAATATTAAAAAAATAATGATTTTGCAATGCCATTTGTTTTTTGATGGCTTCCCAGGTGGTGCAATGTACAGAATCTGCCTGCCAATGTAGGAGACACAAGAGATGCAGATTTGATCCCTGGATTAAGAAGATCCTCTGGAGGAGTAAATCTCGACCTGATCAAGTATTCTTGCCTGGGAAAATCCCATGAAAAAGAGGAGCCTTGTGGGCTACAGTTCATGTGGGTGGGAAGACTCAGACATGACTGAGCAACTGAGCACACACACATACATTTGGTTTTTACTGTGTGGACATTTGTGTGGTGATTTAGTCACTGAGTCGTGTTCGACTCTTGAGAAACCGTGGACTGTAACTTGCCAGGCTCCTCTGTCCATGGGATTTCCTGGGCAAGAATACTGGAGTTGGTTGCCATTTTCTTCTCCAGGGGAACTTCCTGACTCAGGAATCCAACCTGGTCTCTTGCATTGCAGGCAAATTCTTTACCGATTTAACACAGCAATGATATACGTGTATATATATACATATACACACACACACACATATATATAAATATACATGTACATATACACACATATATATACATTTTTTTTCCTGACAGGATTTTTAAGTTAAATTAAAAATATTACCTCATATACAGAATATAAAACTTTCCGTTTGGAAATGGAATTCCACTCAAACACAGAAAAGGTTAATGTCATATATCCTAGGCACATTTATCCCTCATGAACTATTTAATTCACAGAACTATCTTTCAAGATGTGAATTAGCTACATGACTCCTTTGACAACAGAGCCAAAGTGTCCAAACAACAAATCTTTTCTATTCAGGACCAAGGCCTAAGACAGACACACACCCATTTTATTATTTTCCTTCTACCCACCCCCACTTCAATTATATCAAAGTTTCAAAACACTAAGTGATCCAGTTTGAAGATCTCTGCACCACTCTCTGATAGAACTTTACTGATATAAGATAAATTTAGATACTCCGAGACCAGGGAAGCATGACTGATAGTGCATCCTCTGACGAACTTCATAAAGCAGCCAATTTATGCACTGGTTTTCTTCACACATATATCATACTATGTGGAGATTTCATTACGTGGCCCTACCCTTTTCTGGGTACCATATTGGACCACACTCTAATAAAATTCTTGCGCATCTGCTCGATAAATCTTAAACTTTTATTAATTTGGACTATAACATTCACTAACTTCATCACTAACAGGTAATTTACAGCAAGTAAAACAATTGGTGCTATAACACTGTTCAAAGGCTCTGGCACTAGATTGAATGATCAGTTTGCGTTTTTTAATGCCAGTAATTTTTGTATATTTTAAGGAACTATGTCAATATTTTGAGTTGAACTGTGAAGAAGGCTGAGCACCGAAGAACCGATGCTTTTGAACTGGGGTGTTGGAGAAGACTCTTGAGAGTCTCTTGGACTGCAAGGAGATCCAACCAGTCCATTCTGAAGGAGATCAGCCCTGGGATTTCTTTGGAGGGAATGATGCTAAAGCTGAAACTCCAGTACTTTGGCCACCTCATGCAGAGTTGACTCATGGAAAAGACTCTGATGCTGGGAGGGATTGGGGGCAGGAGGAGAAGGGGATGACCCAGGATGAGATGGCTGGATGGCATCACGGACACGATGGACGTGAGTCTGAGTGAACTCCGGGAGTTGGTGATGGACAGGGAGGCCTGGCGTGCTGCGATTCATGGGGTCTCAAAGAGTCAGATAAGACTGAGCGACTGAACTGAACGGAACCGATGTCAATATTTGGAAGATCAGTATAATGCAGGAAACCACTGACTTCCAAATGGCAAATTAATATTGTTACAAAATAATACATAGGTAAGAGATCCATTCAAAATGTAACATATACTAATAAATTTTCACAAAGAATGAAAAGTTTACCAATATGAATCAGATTCCATACTGCAGCTAAACTTTAAGAAATTTCTACTGGTTAAGTTTTGGTGTATTATCTAAGAAGCATACTTACTACTATCTGAATATTTTTAATTTTTTTGACCAAAAGAACACAAGCCACAATTTGAACAGAGAACAGTTATAAGAATTTAACTGCCTTCTATTATCATTTCCAGTTTTATTGAGAATCAATTGACATATAGCACTATACAAGTTTAAGGTGTATAGCATAATTATTTGCCTTACTTACCTCATGGAAATGATTACAAATAGTTTAGTGAACATCCAACATCTTATGTAGAAACAACATAAAAGAAACAGAAAAAATGCTTTTCCTTGTGGTGAGAACTCAGGATTTGCTCTATTAACACTTTCATCTATAATACATAGTAGTGTTAGTTACATTTACTATGCTGTACATTACATCCCTAGTATTCATCTTATGACTAGAAGGTTGTACCTTTTGACTGCCTTCTTCCAATTTATCCTCCCACCATCTCCCATGTCTGGTGACTTGATCTCTTTTCTATGAATTAGACAGTTTGTTTGTTTTTTGAAGTAAAATAGATCTATGACTCTATGTTAGTTCCTAGTACATAACACAATTATTTAGTGTTTTATACATTTCAAAATGATCAACATGAGGTGTCTAGTTACCATTTGTCACTATCAAACATATTACATAATTATTGATTATATTTCCCACACTGAGCATCTCATACTATGATTTTACTTACTCTGTAACTGAAAGTTTGACCTCTTAATCTCCATCATTTATTCCTCCCCTTCAGCTACTCTCCTCCTGCATGGCAACCACCTGCTTCTCTGTATCTATGACTCGTTTAGTTATATTTGTTCATTTGTTCTGCTTTTTAAATTATACATATAAATGAAATAATATGATATTTCTCTGTCTGATATATTTCACTTAGCATAATAACCTCTAAGTCCATCTATATTGTTCCACTTGCCAAAATTTTATTCTTTTTGTTTATGGCTGAGCAATACTCCATTGTGTGTATATATATATATATATATATATATATATATATGAGTGAAGTCGCTCAGTCGTGTCCAACTCTTTGCGACCCCATGGACTATAGCCTACCATGCTCCTCTGTCCATGGGATTTTCCAGGCAAATAGTACTGGAGTGGACTGCCATTTTCTTCTCCTATATATATATATACACAATATATATATATATACTACATCTTTAATCCATTCATCTTTTGCTGGGCACTTAGGTTGCTTATATATCTTGGTTATTGTCAATGATGTTGCAATAAATTTAGGAGCATATATATCTTTTCATATTAATGTTTTATTTTCTTTGGATAAATACTCAAGAGTGGAATTACTGGCTCATACAGTCATCCTAATTTTTCTTTTTATGAGGAATCTCCCTGCTGTCTTCCATAATGCCTGTACTGATTTACATTCATGCCAACGGTGCATGAGGATTCCTTGTTCTCCACATCATCACTAACATTTGTGATTTGTTGTCTTTTTAACAATAAGCATTTTGACAAGTGTAAGTTGATAGATTATTATGGCTTTGATTTGCATTTCCCTAATAATTAGCAGTATTGCACATCCTTTCAAGTGCCTGTTGGCCATCTGTATGTCTTTTTTGGGAAATGACTATTTTTTCATTATTGGTATTGAGTTGTATGAATTTTTGCATATTTTGGACATTTACTGTCTATCTTGCAGTATAAGATATATATATATATATATATATATCTTTTTGTTTGCAAATATTTCCTTCAATTCAGTGGGTACCCTCTTTGTTTTTTTTTTCCTTCACTGTGCAAAAGCTTTTTAGTTTAATGTAGCCCCATACATTAATTTTTGCTTATGTTGCCTTTGCTTGAAGTGATACATCCAAAAAATTATTACTAAGACCAATGTCAAAGAGCATTCTATGTTTTCTTCTAGAAGTTTTATGATGTCAGGTCTAGCATTTAAGTCTTTAAATCATTTTGAGTTTGTTTTTGTATATGTTATGAGATAGTAACTGTCTTCTATTAAATCACACTTTAGAACAATTTATAAAAATATAAACAATGCAATTATTTTTAGTATTTCTTGTTTTAGAAAATATATATTTTTTTAATTAAAAATGTCTTAACATGTAGTGGGTTTATTTTTGTGACTTTCAAATAAATATAATTTTTTAAAGT
>SJYQ01002578.1:276495-288235 GCA_006410935.1 Redunca redunca | reverse complement strand
GTTTGAACTGTGGTGTTGGAGAAGACTCTTGAGAGTCCCTTGGACTGCAAGGAGATCCAACCAGTCCATTCTGAAGGAGATCAATCCTGGGATTTCTTTGGAAGGAATGATGCTGAAGTTGAAACTCCAGTACTTTGGATGGACACCTGATGCAAAGAGTTGACTCATTGGAAAAGACTCTGATGCTGGGAGGGATTTGAGGCAGGAGGAGAAGGGGACGACCCAGGATGAGATGGCTGGATGGCATCACGGACACAATGGACGTGAGTCTGAGTGAACTCCGGGAGATGGTGATGGACAGGGAGGCCTGGCGTGCTGCGATTCATGGGGTCGCAAAGAGTCGGACACGACTGAGCAACTGAACTGAACTGAACTGAGAGTGAAAAATCCACATTTCCTTGCTTTTCTTGGAGACTGCTTTTACCAGTCACTATTCTCCACCTAATATTCTTTCAACTATACTGCAAAAAAGGAGGACCAACAAAAGAATCCACTCTAGAATAGAAGAATATTTCTTCCTGTGAAAGTGAAGTCGCTCAGCCGTGTCCGACTCTGCGACCCCATGGACTGCAGCCTACCAGGCTCCTCCGTCCATGGGATTTTCCAGGCAAGAGTACTGGAGTGGGGTGCCATTGCCTTCTCTGATTATCCATAATATTTGTACCTTATTTTTTCACTCTATAGTATATCTTCAAGTTTGTTCTGTATTCATACAAATAGAGCTGCATTGTCCATCTGTTGGCTAAATACAAGGTATTTCAGTATTGCACATACATAAAGTATATTACCAATTTTTATAGATGGACATTTAACTAGATTCCTGGTGGACATTTAACTAGACTCCAATCTTTTGCCTTTAAAAGCAGTGCTTTCCTGTGGTAGTATGCAGGTCAAAGACACTGCAAATAGAAGTGCCAATTGTCTTTCATTAGACATGCAAGCAATCAATTCAAAGACAGTTTTTAAATCCTAATCCTATCCCCAGGAGTTTGTTGCCACTGGCACACACTGATAGACAAAGGCTTTAAAGAGGTAATTAACAGATAATTAAATATTTATACTTTGTATAAGAAAGGGCCTAAAGTGCTTTGGTGGGAGGGGAGATTCAGGATTTACTGATTTACTTTGCATAGAGATACAATTGACATAGTCAAAGAGTGAGAGTAATTAACAGAATTCTGTCTCCAGATTTTGGTCCCTGATCCTCAAGAATGTCAATTATTTTTATCTTCTCTTCTGTATTTAAGGGAAAAAATGTATTGGGTGTCTGTTTTATGCTTCTGTGGGACAAAAAGATGGGTTAATAAATAATCTTATTTTCGGAAGTTTGTACTCTAAAGGGGTAAAAGAAACTATTTCTTGACACAAAAATTACATAAACTTCAAATTAAAGCATCTGCTAATTTTACTGAAAGTCATATTCATTTGTTTGTGCACTGTCTATGGCTGCTTTCCCACTACCACTAATGAGGTAAATAGTTGTAATAAAAACCATATGGACTGCAAACCCTAAATATAAAAATATTTAGTATCTGGCCCTTTACAGGAAAAGTTTCCTAACCTCTACTTTAAAGAGATTATGCAAGCATTTAATGTTTCTTGAAATATGGAGATAATGAGAACTGTGATGATGATGCAGAGGAGGAGGAGCCTGCGGATCATGATCCTGTTACTTTGAATTTTTTTCTACCTGACTGCAGGCTTGGACCATGTCTTGGCAGGACAACTTGAGTAAAAAGTATACCCCATCATCTAGATAGTGATTCTATTCATTACAGTTCTAGAAAGGCAACCTTTCCTCATTCAGAGTCATCCCTAATGTTTTAAGATGTTATGCCTGAGTTGGGTGAGTCTGGTAGACATTTTTGCTCACACAGCCAACACTCTACTTTCCCACCCTCCTTTCTTACTATGTGCTAAAAACTAAGTTGCTTCAGTCATGTCAGACTCTTTGCGACCCCATAGACTGTAGACTGCCAGACTCCTCTGTCCATGGGATTCTTCAGGCAAGAATATGGAGTGGGCTGCCATGTCCTCCTGTGGGGGATGTTTCCAACCCAGGGATTGAACCCAGGTCTCCCTCATTGCAGGCAGATTCTTTACCATCTGAGCCACCAGGGAAGGTTCAAGTTTCAGCATTATACAACCTCGGGTATCAGTTCAGTTAAGTTCCTCAGTCGTGTCTGACTCTTTGTGACCCCATGAATCGCAGCACGCCAGGCCTCCCTGTCCATCACCATCTGCATGGGTTTCTTTTCCATGATAAATGAGCCAGATTGAAAAGGATAAGGGCTGATATACTGATGTATCTTTACAATGCTTTCCTCATTCATTACTTTATAAATTGTATGCTTTTAAAACCATTAATTGAAGAAGGTTTTATAATAAATATGTACTGAATGAATAAATAAGTTAGTAAGTGTTTGGAGTGGAACAGAAACGTAGGATACTATAGTCTCCACTTATTGTGAGCTACTAGATCCCTGGCAGATGACTGAAACCACAAATATGAAGACCATCAAGCCCTAGGTATATACTATGCTTTTCCCTGTTTTGCCCCTAAACTAACATAAGCTTAAAGTATGCTTCAAGGATATGTTGGACAAGGATGATTCATGTCTGAAGTGAGATGGAGCTGAGGGTGCAGGCTGGCTAAGATTTCATGGTGCTACTCAAAACAGCCACAATTTAAAACTCATGAATTGTTTATTTTAGAAATTTACCATTTAATATTTTTAGACAAGAGTTGACTGAGAAACTGAAATCATGGAAAACAAACCACGGATAAGTGGGAACTACTGCAATCAAACTTATTTCACAGGAGAGTCTTAAGTCCTCTCTATGAAGGCAGAGAGACAAAATTCAAAGCCTCAGCTGGGTCACTTACCAGTAATTGGACCTTCTCTGCACAAGTATGTAATCTCTGTAAGCCTCAACTTTAATATCTGTAACATGGGGGAAATAGTATATAGCTTAGAGCATTATTGTAACTTTCATAAATAACATGAAACTCTTGGAGCATAGCAGGCACTGGGGCACCAAATCAGAGCTATTTGATAGACTGTTTCTGAGTTAAGCTCAAACCAAATGCATTCACTTGGTTCAATACAACATGCCTCTTATTTGAAACCTCACGCTGTGAAGACACAGGGGAAGAGACAGTAAATGTAATATTTATCACTCACATCAGTAGTCTTGGACCGATCAAAGGAAATACATTTACCAGTTGACTAAAAAGCAGAGTTTCATCCCCATTCCTTGAGAATGCAGCCTGAAAGGAAGAAAACATCTTAAGCCTGAATCCAATCAGAGCTCATTAATTTTGTGACAACAGAACTGTTTACTTTGAAGCCAGAGAAAATGAAAATATTAACACAGGGAGACAAATAGGTATTTGCAAAAGAATTAATTGATCTCAGAAAAGAATAAGGGTGATTTAGTGATTAGGCTTCTGTAAAAGTTCAGCAGTTTTTATGCAGTGACACCACTTGGCTTTCATTTTACTTCTACAGCATAAGCAGCTACACAAAATAATAACATGGAGCACAAATAAAAGTGGGGACACGGAATTTGCAGAAAGATTCTTCAGTTGATGAAACAATGCATCAGAAAACATTTAAGAATTTAATCTGGAACAGTCAACTGGGGGAGACACATTGATCAACTCTAACTAGAGAGAGGAATCCAGAAGACCTATTAACTGTATAGGGATGGGGGCGAGGCAACATTCTCTAGAAGGGGGAAAAAAGTCATAGTAAAAAATATAGGCAGAAGAGCAGAAAATGCAAAGAGATGTGGGGTTGACCCAACTGATAATGGAAGAGTTAGAAATCAGTTAAGGCGAATCTTGGATACAGGTAATAAAGAGGGAGATGAAACTATGGATAAATAATATTTCAAGACTAATCTCCCTTAACTCATCCTATATTCCTCTGTTCTTTTTCTCTGATCTGGATTTTGGCAGGGTTGACGGAACCAGGGACATGTCTCTAAAGCAGCAGAATAACTTTCAGAACTTGGAATCTGAGAAGGAGCTGCTGTGATTTCAAAAGGGCCTGTGGGGAGAGTGGGTGGCAGCCTAAATCGCCATCTGCTGTTTGTTCCCCCCCACTGCCCCTTTTTTGGCTCTTTCCCCGTGCTTCAGAAACTGAGTCATTCCCAGTCAATACCAAGTGCTGTTTGAAATAAAAAACTTAATGTAAGTTTCGACACAATGTATTGGCTCTAACGCTTTGCCATCTAACTTCCTTTTAATGAAATATATGCTATTGTCCACCAGGAGTCATTGCAAATACCCTATAATCCAAATTCAATTTAACCAATGTTGATTGAATTTATTCCATGCATCAGTTTAATACCATTTGCATGCTCCAGGCTAGGAATAACCCAAGAATCCAGTTCTCAAACAGTCCGGTGGGAAGGATTCTGTATATGTAGGTAGCCAATGACTTACCTGTTAGGGATGTATAGAAGGGATTAATGCATCAGATACTTGGTCTAGCTTGGTGGTCACATGCATCTTGCATTCAAGAACACTGATTTCTAAGCCCTCAAGTGGATCTGCCTAAGGCCTTTTCTATGGTTCTCTTACACTATAGCAGAAAAGTATAGAACACTAAAACAGCTAGAATTCCCAAAGTGCACTACCAGAAAGGGCAAAAGAGAAAAACAAAAACTCTAGAATGTCATAAACAATTTAAGGTACTGGTGCAAGAAAAGTCTCCTTTAATCAAAGTGCTGTAATGCATGCATCATATTTATATAAAAACATTTCCAAAAAAATTTAAATTATTATTTAAGAATTACTAGAGTTTAAGTTATTGGATTCAATTGTATACTCTTATAAGTGTAACTTCAAGGTATTCTAAAATATTTGCTACACAAATTTGAGGAAAATAAAGATATATATTTGATTGCATATTTATACTGTAGAATATGATAGTGTAACCCATAAAAATACAAATATTCAAGTATACAAAGGTATTACATTGGGACAAAATTCAGAGGGACAAGTGGAATATAACATATATAATATATAATATTATATATAATATAATATCAAGGAGAAAAAGAAGTAAAATCTTATCCTTATATTTTTAAAATGAATTTTCCTGGTTATCATTTTCCTGTAATATTTGGATTGCTTTAGATACATTTAATCCATGATCACCTGACCTGCCTCCTGAGAAATCTGTATGCAGGTCAGGAAGCAACAGTTAGAACTGGACATGGAACAACAGACTGGTTCCAAATTGGGATAGGAGTACGTCAAGGCTGTATACTGTCTCCCTGCTTATTTAACTTCTATGCAGAGTACATCCTGAGAAATGCTGGACTGGATGAAGCACAAGCCGGAATCAAGATTGCTGGGAGAAATATCAATAACCTCAGATATGCAGATGACACCACCCTTATGGCAGAAAGTGAAGACGAACTAAAGAGCCTCTTGATGAAAGTGAAAGAGGAGAGTGAAAAAGTTGGCGTAAAGCTCAACATTCAGAAAACTAAGATCATAGCATCCAGTCCCATCACTTCATGGCAAATAGATGGGGAAACAGTAGAAACAGTGAGAGATTTTATTTTGGGGGGCTCCAAAATCACTGTAGATGGTGACTGCAGCCATGAAATTAAAAGACGGTTGCTCCTTGGAAGAAAAGCTATGACCAACCTAGGCTGCATATTAAAAAGCAGAGACATTACTTTGCCAACAAAGGTCCATCTAGTCAAAGAAAGTGAAAGTGAAAGTTCGTGTCCAACTCTTTGCAACCCCATGGGCTGTAGCCCACCAGGCTCCTTCACCCATGGAATTTTCTAGGCAAGAGTACTGGAGTGGGTTGCCATTTTCTTCTCTGGGGGATCGTCCCAACCTAGGGATCAAACCCGGGTCTCTAGTCAAAGCCATGGTTTTTCCAGTAGTCATGTATGGATGCGAAAGTTGGGCTATAAAGTAAGCTGAGTGCCAAAGAATTGATGCTTTTGAACTGCGGTGTTGAAGAAGACATGTGAGAGTCCCTTGGACTGCAGGGAGATCCAACCAGTCCATCCTAAAGGAAATCAGTCCTGAATATTCATTGGAAGGACTAATGCTGAAGCTGGAAACTCCAATACTTTGGCCATCTGATGTGAAGAGCTGACTCATTGGAAAAGACCCTGATGCTGGCAAAGGTTGAAGAAGGGAGGAGAAGGAGATGACAGAGGATGAGATGGTTGGATGGCATCACCGACTTAATGGACATGACTTTGAGTAAACTCTGGAAGTTGGTGATGGACAGGGATGCCAGGCAAGCTGCAGTCCATGGGGTCGCAAAGAGTCAGACATGACTGAGCAACTGAAGTGAACTGAACGGAATTGATAATTTATTCAATGATCTTATTTACTTCTAGGAGTGCTTGCTCTCTTAGAATTTCCTTTATCTAATAATGATAGGGTTGCACTGTCATTATTTGGTAGATTTTTGTTTATATTGGAGTTTTTATTTCTCCATTCAGTACTTTCAAATCCTACATATACTTATTTTTATGTGTTTTTTTTTTTACATGTATTTGATTAAGATCAATTTGGCAACCATTATATTTTACTTGGAGCATACAGGTAGGCAATCATACTTGATTATTGGTTTAAATAGATTAAAACTGTATCTTAGCATGTTTTGTCTGTCCTGTCTAGCATGTGATCTTTTTTGCTCCCTTTCCTTGCTTTCTTTTAGATGCTTTTTAATTATTCAATTTTCCATCTTTGTTTAGAAAGATAAACAAAGATAAACTCATTTGTTAATCTTTTAGTGGTTACTTGACCGTTTCAACATGCTCCTTTTCTTATCAGGATAGTTAACTTAACTTTCTTCCTAGGCAATATCAAAGAAGTTCTGGCAGGAAATCTCCATTTACCTGGTTTCATCAAACTAGTTTCTCTTCCTCGATTTAGCCTTTAGTGCTAACTCTACTTCCTCAGAGTAGCCTGTTGTAATACACTTTCCCTTCAAACTAAACACACAATTAAAAAAATAAATAAGCCCTGCACTAATTTCCAAATGCACTATATGCTTTTCTCCAAATATCTTATCATAATTAGTAATATATTTCTTCAGGATGATATTTAAGTCTTAGTCCTTCTTTAGAAGTTACATATCATGAGATGAGACATTTTAATTGGGTATGTGGTATATCTCTGCACCTGGATCTTTGTAGACAATAAATCGCTCATTTACAACATGAGTCCTCCTACCATGAATGATTTCAAACTATGAACTAGATGTCACTAATGCATATTTGGGAAGATACATAGCACATGACTGAAAGTAGGATTTTTGTCACTTGCATTAGAAATTGCTAGAAAACAACTAAACACATCCAAAATTCCCCTTTTTATGGCCTAAATTCATTTTTGAAAAAATGCTTGACACATGGAATATTTTAAGATAACTTATCTTTGAATATATATAGTCTTGATTATTACACATATTTATTTTTTCCAAGTCATTTGAGCATTCTTTTTACATTAATATATATGTTTTTGATAAATACGTATGTCACATAACCAGATTATTAGTTTCTTGATCCATTTGAATGAAAGTTGCTTTAACTAATAACTCAGCATATTTGGGTTCACCAAATGAATAAAATACACAACATACATATATCTACTACTTTTGCTGAAGAGAGTGGTCTGGCTATATTTAGTTAAACATTTAGCTCAACCTGCACAAGATTCTAGATAAGCACAAGCTTACCTAATGTATTTCCATGCATGCATACATGCATGCTAAGTCGCTTCAGTCATGTCCAACTCTGTGCGACCCTATGGACAGTAGTCCACAAGGCTCCTCTGTCCATGGGATTTTCCAGGCAAGAATATTGGAGTGGGTTGCCATTTCCTTCTCCAATGTATTTCTATAAGTCTACCCAAATTCAAATCTCCCATTTAAAATAAGACAAGGAGAGATAGAAAATAAACACAGATCATTGGTATGTTACTAGGCTAAAGGATTTCCTGCTAAGAAATCCAAGGATTTATCTACATTAAAAATGTGATTTATTCCAGAAAGAGAATAATTAAGCATTAGTCAATAGCTAAGGCATTTTAGTTGGTATCTTTCTAACAGCTGAAAGTGCATTAAAAGACTAAATCCAGACCTGAGAAAAGCTTCATTAATTAAACAAAAATCCTTTTTCTTCACACTGGGAAACTGTCAAAATGTTTTCTAAAGTGGGTATCAAACGAACAGATACACAGCTACACATAGAACAACTCTGAGTTCACATGGGTCCTAGAATTTGGAAACATTAGCCATTTGATGAAATCAAACTGGGAGAAGAACTCAGATTCTATCAATGTCTTACATATTATCAAAAGAAATTAATTAAGGATAGCCTGTCTGGAGGGCTCCCTCTGTGGGCAATATAATGGACTTTTGAAAATTACTCCTTGACTTTAAGGTTCTTCGACCTGGACTTGGCAAAGAGGACAAAGACAAGTGAAATCATAAAAACGTTAAGTACACCCTGTTTGGGTAGTACTGCAAAGTTAGTGTACAGAGGAAGGAAAAATAAGTATGAGCTGTAATATTCAGAGAACGCTGCCTAGATAAAACTCTGTGTGTGTGTGTGTGTGTTTATGCATTGAGTAGAGTAGACACTATTTTTTAAGGTTTTAAGAGTTGGATAGAATTGGAAAATATTGGAGGGTCATAGTTCTTTTGAGGGAATAGCCTAAATGAGAATTAAAAAAAAAAAAATCAGATGTAGACTAGGACTAATGAGATATGTAAAATATCAGTCTGATTTCCTTCACTCTTGTGGGCCAGTGGAGCTGAAAAGCTGCATCAGCACCTAATGACCTTTGGAATACTGCTGGAAAAATAGTAATGATATAATAGTAAGAGATGGCCATGTGTAAGCCACACAGATAATTTACTTTTTATAATAGCTCTAAGCATGTATTGTTTCAGTTTATAGATGGGAAACTGATTTTTAGGAAGAATAAGTTGGCAGCCGAAATCTCATACTAATACATGGCAGAGTTGGGTTTCAATTGACTCCAAAACTGATATTCCATGTGCCTGTGCCAACACAGGCAGAGTTAAAGGAAGATCACAAAATGCCTTAATCCCTGCTCTCTAGGAGGGAAAAGGGAATCAGCATTAATTGTACATTTAAAAATGTTCATTGGAGAGGAGATCAAGATGGTAGAGTAAAAGAATGTGAAACTCACCTCCCCACCATGAACACATCTACTTCTACTTGAACACATCTGCATCTACTTGAAAAACAATCTCACTGAAAACAAACTGGAAACTGGCAGAAACACTCCTGTACAACCAAAGCTAGAATAAGGGTTCACACAGAATCAGGTAAAAAAGGAGGAGAAATAATCAGGTTGAGATCTGTGCCCTGGAAAGTGGACCAGAGGAGAAGGGAGATTACACAAGAACAGAGATCCTCTCTGGGGGGTGACTGGTTTGAGCCATAGTCCTGGAGTCTGACAAAGGGAAGACAAGCCCCCTTGGCTGGCTGGAGGGCCTGTGGGAATAAGAGGAGGGCTATGGGAAAGCCTGGACTCTCCTCCTGAGGAATATGCATGCTACTTGCTTATTCCTAGAATCGGGCAGAGAAGGCAGATCACACAGGTGACTGACTGGTATCCTATGACCGCCCTAGCAGGCACCACAGCCTGGGCCAAGGGAACACTCCAGCCCTGCATACTTCACTTCAGAGTTCCGCACTGGAGTGAGGGCAGAGGAAAGGATTGAGGACTGAGGAAAGAGTTCAGTCATCAGATACAGAAGCTGCTCCATCCTATGGTGGTGTCTGAGCACAGTGGAGGCAGTCCTTACTGGCACTTACACTGGCACTTATACATGATCCTTATAAAATACTCATGATGATTTTTCACAGAACTAGAATAAGTCATCCTAAATTTAAATGGAACTACAAAAGACCCCAAATTACCAAAGCAATCTTAAGAAAAAGAAAAAAAAAAAGCTGGACATGTTATGCTCCCTGACTTCAGACTATACCACAAAGATACAGTAACTGAAACAGTATGGTAGTGTCACCAAAACAGAAACATAAATCAATGGACCAGAGTAGAGAGCCCAGAAATAAATCTATACACCTATGATCAATTAATCTACGACAAAGGAAGGAAGAAAAGACAGTGAAGAAAAAAGTCTCTTCAATAAGTGGTGCTGGGAAAACTGGACAGCCATATGTAACACAGTGAAACTAGAATATTTCCCCATACCATTTACAAAAATAAACTCAAAATGGATTGCAGAAATAAATGTAAGACCTGAAATCTGGAAAATCCCAGAAAACAAATAGAACAGTCTGACATAAATCGTACCAATATTTTTTGGATCTTTCTCCTGAGGCAAAAGAAATCAAAGCAAAAAAAAAGCAAGTGGGGGCTAATTAAACTCAAAAGCTTTTGCACAGCAAAGGAAACAATAAACAAATAAAAGACAATCTACTAAATGGGAGAAAGTATTTGCAAATGATATAACTGATAAGGGGTTAATATTCCAAAATATATAAATAGCTCTTTCAACTCAGTATCAAAGAAACAAACAATCCAACTTAAAAGAATGAACAGAAGACATTTTTCCAAAAAAGTGATACAGATGACAAACAGGCACATGAAAAGATGCTCAACATTGCTAACAAATAGAGAAATGCAAATAAAAACCCCAATGAAATGTCACCTTACATCAGTCAGAATAGGTATCATCAAGAAATCTCCAAGCAATAAAAGCTGGAGAAGGGTGTGGAAAAAAGGGAACCCTCATATACTGTTGGTAGGAATGTAAATTGGCATAACCTCTAATGGAGAACAGTATGGAGGATCCTCAATAAACCAAGAATGGAACTACCATCAGATCCAACAATTCTACCTCAGGGTATATATCTGAAGAAAATAAAAACATTAGTTTTAAAAGATACATGCACCCCAATGTTCATAGCAGCACTATTTACAGTAGCCAAGATATGGAAGCAGCCAAAATGCCCATCAAGAGATGAATAGTTAAAAAGATGTGAGACATATATGTGTACGCTATATACATATCTATACACTACTATGCCATACAAAGGAGGAAATTTTGCCATTTTCAACAATATGCTTGGACCTGTACAGCATTATGCTTAGTGAAATAAATCCGACAAAGACAAATATTGTAAGTTATCACTTATACGTGGAGTCTAAAAAATAAAATGTATTTATATAACAAAACAGAAATAGGCTCACAAATATGGAGAACAAACTAGTATTATCAGTGGGCATAACTAGGAGAGGCATATAACAAACACGCAATGATGCTGTTTATTATTATCTCTATTTTGCAGACATGAAAACTGAGGAACAAGAGGTTACCAGCCAACGTCAACCACTCATAACAGTCAGTAAATGAATAAATAAACAAATTAGCTAGAAATGATAACTATTTTTCTGGAATTGAGCTGCATGAGTTGCTTGTATATTTTTGAGATTAGTTGTTTGTCAGTTGCTTCATTTGCTATTATATTCTCCCATTCCGAAGGCTGTCTTTTCACCTTGCTTATAGTTTCCTTTGTTGTGCAGAAGCTTTTAATTTTTCTTTTGTTCTTTTTTTTTTTAATTTTTATTTTAACTTTAGTTTACTTTACATTACTGTATTGGTTTTGCCAGACATTGACATGAATTCACCACGAGTGTACAAGTGTTCCCAAACATGAATCCCCTCCCATCTCCCACCCCATACCA
>SJYQ01002578.1:195516-243110 GCA_006410935.1 Redunca redunca | reverse complement strand
TCCTTCCAAAGAAATCCCAGGGCTGATCTCCTTCAGAATGGACTGGTTGGATCTCCTTGCAGTCCAAGGGACTCTCAAGAGTCTTCTCCAACACCACAGTTCAAAAGCATCAATTCTTCAGTGCTGCTTCTTCACAGTCCAACTCTCACATCCATACATGACCACTGGAAAAACCATAGCCTTGACTAGACGGACCTTAGTCGGCAAAGTAATGTCTCTGCTTTTGAATATACTATCTAGGTTGGTCATAACTTTTCTTCCAAGGAGTAAGCGTCTTTTAATTTCATGGCTGCAGTCACCATCTGCAGTGACCGTTTCCCCATCTTTTTCCCATGAAGTGATGAAAGTGAAAGTCACCCACAAAAGCTAGGAAAGGCCAGTTGCATAAAATAAAATATTTTCTCTGGAGTATATTCTTCCATTCATTCTTTCACCTCTTCAAATATTTTGATGTTTATTGAGCATCTATTCTGAGCCAAAGACTGTCCTAGGAGTTGGAGATTCATTGGTCAGAAGATTAAAGTTTCTGATTTCAAGTAGTTGATAGATTGGAGAAGCCATGTGAACAAGGATTCTCAATTCCACACAAATAACTGGTATTATACAATACTTGATAAGATGGTACGGTAGATTCACTGGAGAAACACCTCAATTCTATTCAAGACTTTATATGTTTTTCTGAGGAGTCAGTGCCAAAGGTGAGGCTTGAGCAGAAGAGCAGGAGTGAACAGGATGGAGGGAGCACAGTGGAGGTGGCCAAGAGGGAAAAACTAATACAGAAACAGAGACAGGGAAGATCATGGTTCACGTGTGAGCATGCTCAGTGATGTCCGACTCTTTGCGACCCCATGGACTGTGGCCCACCTGGCTTCTCTGTCCACAGGGTTTCTCCAGGCAAGAATGCTGGAGGGGGTTGCAATTTCCTCCTCAAGGGAATCTTCCTAATCCAGGGATCAAACCTGTGTCTGTCTCCTGGGTCTCCTGAATTGGCAGGAGGATGCTGTACCACTGAGGCACCTGGGAAGCCTGTGGCTCAGTTTAGGAATGTGAAAATAGTTTACTGTGATTAGAGTATAGCAATGAAGAAATTGGTTTTAGGTGATCCTGAAGAGAGACACAGGGAGTAGATCATGAAGAAATTGGTAATTCGAGATAAGGCATTTCATTTGTTATCCCAAGAGCAAAGAGGATGTCATTGTATTTTAATCAGAGGAATTAAGTCTCTCAATTCCAGAGGGATGCAGTGGTTTCACAGTTTCAGACTATCAGCTCAGACGTTATCAGGACATGGGAGGGGTGGGTGAGACGCCCAGACCCATTCCTCTCCCCATCCCTGGGGCTCTCCTCTGAGCACCTGCATAAGTGAACTCTGATTTACCATTTGAGGAAGCCCACTGGAGCAACAGCCAAAAAGCCTCTGGAAGATACTCTCATTAAGATTAAACAAATGCAGATCTGTCACCAACCTAGCAAAACAAAATTATAGCCCTAGATGTGTGTCCTAAGGATTTCAGTGACACTAGTTGTAATGCCTTTACCCAACTGGCTTTGGAATTCTAGTACAACACACTCCATTTTTTTTTTTTTTTTTAGCTGCAAACCAACAGACTGGACAACACCATGAGGACATTTGTCTATATTTATATTGTATTAAGAGCCTACTCAGAAACATGTGATGTCTCATTCTCCTGACAGCATCTCTGTTCTATGATTCCTGTATTGAGGATGATGTGCAAGGTATAAGTAGTCTATATCCAATGAGTCCTTGAGTTACACTCTTAAATCAAATGATCCTTAACTGTAAATATTTTTACCCCTTATAGCAGTTTACCTGAACTATCCATTTCTGTGACTGATGCTGCCTAAAAACCTCCTTTCTTTTTATACTCTGTGTAGACCTCTTGATGAGAGTGAAAGAGGAGAGTGAAAGAGCTAGCTTAAAGCTCATCACAAAAAACTAATATCATGGCATCCAGACCCATCACTTCATGGCAAAGAGAAGGGGAAAAAGTGGAAGTAGTGACAGGTTTTATTTTCTTAGGCTCCAAAATCACTGCAGACAGTGACTGCAGTCATGAAATTAAAAGATGCTTGATGTTTGGAAGAGAAGCTATGATAAACATAGACACTGTGTTAAAAAGAACAGACATCTGTTTGCTGAAAAAGGTCCATATAGTTAAAGCTATGGTTTTCTCCAGTAGTGTGTACAGAGTTGGACAATAAAGAAGGCTGAGTGCAGAAGAATTTATGCTTTCAAACTGTGGTGCTGGAGAAGACTCTTGAGAGTCCCTGGGACAGCAAGGAAATCAAACCAGTCAATCCTAAAGGAAATCAACCTTAAATATTCATTGGAAGTACTGTTGCTGAAGCTGAAGCTCCAATACTTTGCCTATCTGATGTGAAGAGTCAACTCATTGGAAAAGTTCCTGATGCTGGTAAACACTGAAGGTGGGAGAAGAATGGAATGACAGAGGATAAGATGGTTGGATGGCATCATTGACTCAATGGACATGCATTCAAGCAAACTCCAGGAGACAGTGAAGGACAGAGAAGCCTGGCATGCTGCAGTCCATGGAGTTGCAGTTAGACATGACTTAGTGATTGAACACCAATGACAGATCTCTATTAGAGATCTTTTTAAATGATTCCATTAGAGATCCTCTGCACGGAACTCATCATCTCTTTTGGCCTTGGGCACTCCCATTGGATTGTGGGCTACTGGAGTGCACAGGCTGCATCTTGTTCAGAAGCTCAGGGAGTGGGAATTTAATCTCTCCTCTAAAAGCAGGAAGAGTGGGAAGTTGGGGCTTTTCAAGTAAGGTCAGATCCATAGTGGTGGCAGACCCTGTACTGATTTAGCCTCAACATCTCTGGTGCCTGAGCTTCTTTAATTCCCATCCATTCCTCTCTGCAAGCAATTTATGAAACCCCTCACCACCCTGGCCCCTAGATGGTTTCTTTTTGCCTTCTGCCCACCTGCCTCTCCCTCTATAGTTGTCTTCAGATTCAAAAATAAACTAAAGCCTAAATAACCTCTAGATATTCTTCTGTGATTTCTATCATCTGACAACTGCAGATGACATGAACATCAAGAAAATTATGATGAGGAAAAGATATTTGAAAAGAAATACCTGACAAATGGGGCTTTTACATTTTTGTATCAGTTCAGTTCAGTCACTCAGTAGTGTCTGACTCTTTGCAACCCCATGAATCACAGCACGCCAGGCCTCCCTGTCCACCACCAACTATCGAAGTTTACTCAAACTCATGTCCATTGATTCGGTGATGCCCTCCCAGCATCAGGGTCTTTTCCAATGAGTCAACTCTTCTCATGAGGTGGTCAAAGTATTGGAGTTTCAGCTTTAGCATCAGTCCTTCCAATGAACACCCAGGACTGGGCTCCTTTAGGATGGACTGGTTGGACCTCCTTGCAGTCCAATGGACTCTCAAGAATCTTCTCCAACACCGCAGTTCAAAAGAATCAATTCTTTGGCACTCAGCTTTCTTCACAGTCCAACTCTCACATCCATACATGACCACTGGAAAAACCATAGCCTTGACTAGATGGACCTTGGTTGGCAAAGTAATGTCTCTGCTTTTGAATATGCTTTCTAGGTTGCTCATAACTTTCCTTCCAAGGAGTAAGCGTCTTTTTATTTCATGGCTGCAATCACCATCTGCAGTGATTTTGGAACCCCAAAAAATAAAGCCTGTCACTGTTTCCACTGTTTCCCCATCTATTTTCCATGATGTGATGGGACCAGATGCCATGATCTTCGTTTTCTGAATGTTGAGCTTTAAGCCAACTTTTTCACTCTCCTCTTTCACTTTCATCAAGAGGCTTTTTAGCTCCTCTTCACTTTCTGCCATAAGGGTGGTGTCATCTGCACATCTGAGGTTATTGATATTTCTCCCGGCAATCTTGATTCTAGCTTGTGCTTCTTCCAGTCCAGCATTTCTCATGATGTACTCTGCATAGAAGTTAAATAAACAGGGTGACAATAGACAGCCTTGACGTACTCCTTTCCCTATTTGGAACAGGTCTGTTGCTCCATGTCCAATTCTAGCTGTTGCTTCCTGACCTGCATATAGGTTTCTCAAGAGGCAGGTCAGGTGGTCTGGTATTCCCATCTCTTTCAGAATTTTCCACAGTTGATTGTGACCCACACAGTCAAAGGCTTTGGCATAGTCATAAAGCAGAAATAGATGTTTTTCTTGAACTCTTTTGCTTTTTCGATGATCCAGCAGATGTTGGCAATTTGATCTCTGGTTCCTCTGCCTTTTCTAAAACCAGCTTGAACATCAGGAAGTTCACGGTTCACGTGTTGCTGAAGCCTGGCTTGGAGAATTTTGAGCTTTACTGTACTAGCATGTGAGATGAGTGCAATTGTGCGGTAGTTTGAGCATTTTGGGCATTGCCTTTCTTTGTTATTGGAATGAAAACTGACCTTTTCCAGTCCTGTGGCCATGGCTGAATTTTCCAAATTTGCTGACATTTTTGTATAAGGAACTACAAATCTCAATGCTAAAAAACAATCCATATAAAGTGACAGTGTTAAGTGACCAAAATAGTGTATGACTTCTGGGTTGGTGGTGATTTTCTATTTCTTTACTTGGGTGCTTGTTATATGGGGAATATTCCTTTGTGAAAATTCATTTAGCTGTTCAGATATAACCTGTGCATTTGGGATTTGTTTAACTTTGATAGAATGATATAAAATGAAAGGGAATTGAAAGTATTTTTATATAGAAAATTGCCTCATGAGTTTCTGGCCTATAGTAATTATTTGAAAAGCTATTTTTAATAGAAAAGACATATAAGCAATCAATAATAAGTAGTTAATAAATAAGTCCTTTCTAATATTCCAAAGATAAACCCATGGAAATTTATATGTCTCTTACCAATGCAAGCACTGAAGTTCCTTCTTTCTGAAGGAAGCAGTACACAAAGACGCAAGAAAGCATTCTTTTCTGTTCTACTTAACTTACCAGTACAGTCTTAAATGTTAATTTTTAAGGTGATACTTGATTGATTGATTCTATACAGTTGCTCGGCTTAATCTTCAAAATCAGCAAACAATTATAAGCATCAATTAATGGGCTAAAGATTTTTCTATTTGAGACCTCAATTCTATTTAATTCTAAAGGCACATTTTTCAGGTATTATTTCTTATCCTTTTAGAATGAGGAAATGAAGGCTAGTGGTATTCTAGTGCAAGCATGCTCAGTTGTGTCTGACTCTTTGCAACTCCATGGACTGTAGCCCACCAGGCTCCTCTGTCCATGGGGATTTCCCAGACGAGCTCACTGGAGTGGATTGCCATTCTGTCTTCCAGGGAATCTTTCCAACCCAGGGACTGAACCCCACGTCTCTTGCATCTCCTGCATTAGCAAGTGCATTCTTTACCACTGCACCACCTGGGAATGCTAGCAAATTCAGGTTTTCCATTTCACCAACTTGTCTTAATTGTAGTTTTTTTGTAATTATAAATTTATTGATTTTAATTGGAGGCTAATTACTTTACAATATTCTATTGGTTTTGCCATACATCAACATGAACCCACCACAGGTATACACGTGTTCCCCATCCTGAACCCTCCTCCCACCTCCCTCCCTGAACCATCCCTCTGGGTCATCCCAGTGCACCAGGCCAAAGCATCCTATATCATACATCAAACCTGGACTGGCAATTTGTTTCATATATGATATTATACATGTTTCAATGCCATTCTCCCAAATCATCCCACCCTCTGCCTCTCCCACAGAGTCCAAAAGACTGTTCTATACATCTGTGTCTCTTTGCTGTCTTGCATACAGGGTTATCGTTACCATCTTTATAAATTCCATATATATGCGTTAGTATACTGTATTGGTGTTTTACTTTCTGGCTTACTTCACTCTGTATAATAGGGCTCCAGTTTCATCCACCTTATAATTGTAGTTTTAAAGAAATGAGGATGGGAGTGACAGTGGAAGATTTCTGTTTATCTGTTCTAGTAAGTTTCTAAGTGAATTTCTTCAGGACCCCAGAGAGGGGCTCATGATTTCTTACCATAGATGCCCATGGCCTGTGTGGGCTAATGGCATCTAAACAAGCTGAGTCAAATTGCCAGAAGAGTGTGAGACCTCTTGAATTCAAGAATGGACCTGTGAGATTCTCTTGATAACAGTCTAGCAGCAATCTTCATCCCCCTTTTATTCTGTAAAATGACTAAGAAGACTCTTTATGACTCAACTTCAGTTTTTTTGTTGTTTGTTTTTTATATCCCTACATCTCACACTAAACATTATTAGAGTGTCTGTAGATCTGTTTACTGACTTGCAGGGGATTGGTGAAAGGCATGCAGGGTTGACTTTGGAGTACAGGGTTTATATAAGTAGAAAACATAGTATATTAGAAAGAGCATAGATTTAGAAGAAAATATTAATTAAAGAAATACTGTTTAAGGAGTTCTTACTATGTGTCAGGTGATTTAAACACATTATTGTATTCTCACAATATGTTGAATATTTCTGCCTTGCACTGTGGTAACTAACCTTAGCAAATGCCTCACCAACTCATGGAATTAAGCCATTCACACCAAGCAAACCATTTCAGATTCTTCTGACAGCTCACCTGTCATATGAAATCTACCCCAGTGACAGACTTGCTTCACTTCATTCTTCTTGCTTTTCCCTTCTGTTTCTGGGGATACTGTCACTAGCTTAAGCTGGGGCAAAACTCTGTGACTGAGAGAAAATTGTATTATATATAAAGAATATACTTCCATCCTTGACTTGAACACCTCCCCTTCTCCTCTCTTTAAGCTAGAGCCCGCTCTATCCTTCCTCCTCAAATCTAGGTCACAGATTGTCTTGCTTTGATTTACTTTCTTCATTACACTTTATTACTACCCTGTTATAATTAGTAAGGCCATGCAGAAGATTTATCTTTTTAGGAAACAGGAGATCTAATTTATAAACAGCTATTCCTCACACCTGCCTAGTCCAACTCTTGTGACTTCTGTCTGTTAACAGGAAGTCTCCTGGGTCCTTCTTGTTCTGCCTAGAGCCTCGACTTCTTTTAGGCTTCTTAACTGTTCTCTGTATTCATTCAACTTAAACACATATACAGAGACTATATATCTATACTTTTAGTAAAACTGCACTCAAGAGTGACAAGGGAACAAAACTGGACTTTGACATAAAGCTACCAACTAAACTGTATATTCCTCAATTTACAAGGGAATTATAGGGTATTTGACTATGAAACAGTTAAGAAAACTGAACAAAATCACATAATTACAAGAGACAGACTCAGATTTCTAAATTAGATCTCCTTAGAAAATCCAAATCCTAGGCTTTCAACCCTGACTCTTCACTGACAAAAATATCTTGCCATTGTATGCCTTATTAGTCCCATTGAGCTTCATTGTCCTCATTTTCAAAGTGAATATTTTAACATTCTCTCTCTATATATATATATATATATGTATATATACACACACACACATATATAACTTGATAATTATGAAAACCAGTCTTACATTTGTCATAGCAGCATAACAGGTAAAAACAGTATCCAAATACTTTCTACTCGTTATTCTTTTTTTAAACTTATGTTAATGTTCCACTATATGATTTAATTATTGTTTTTCCCAGGGTTTTTTTTTTTTTGTTTTTTTTTTCCTGTAATCTACATCAGAGTTTCTGCTCTCAAAGTCTGAACTGTTAGAGAAATTCCCGGAGACAAACATTCAAGAGATATGAAATAGTTCTTTAAATGTAATTACAGTCCCTGGGGGTTTTACTTTTATTTTTTTCCCTCCTAAAGAATTTGTCCTCAGTTCTGTCATGTTAAAGATGAATGGATGGTTGATTAGTTAATATGCTCTTCTTCTAAAAACTTCTTTAAAAATTGCAGCCTGAAAAAATCAATACCTTGAATCATTGTCAGTTATGTGAAATAAGCAGTAGGTAGCCAGAGTAATTGAAGAAATTATGCATGGATTTCTGTGTCTGTTGGTAAGCTATGTTGGGTGTCTTGAAGCTGAAACAGGCTGAATCTGAGACTATCAGCAGTGGGCAGTTATAAATAAAAGGAATTTTGCTTTCTCTATATTGTGTTTAGTGGTCTGTCATACTCATGAATAACTCATTATATTTTGCACTCTGTGCTAAGTTGCTTCAGTTATGTCCAACTCTCTGTGATCCTATGGACTGTACCTCTCTAGGCATCTCTGTCCATGGGGTTATCCAGCCAAGACCACCACAGTGGGTTACCATTTCCTTCTCCAGGGAATCTTTCTGACTCAGGGATCAAACCTGTATCTCATATCTTCTGCATTGAAAAGCGAGTTTGTTACCACTAGCTCCACCTGGAAAGCCCATTATACTTTTAGAGTCCTACTAAAGTCAAAAAGTACATGTAAGTCCAAGAAATACATGAGACAACCATCTTAGAATTGGTATATGTATTTAAACATCTTAAAAATTGTTAAGATTATCCTCTAATTCAGTTTTTAAAGCTTCTTGATGAATACTATGTTGTGATATAACATATCAGTTCAGTTCAATTCAGTCACTCAGTCATGTCCGACTCTTTGCGACCGATGGCCTGAAGGCTTCCCTGTCCTTCACCAACTCCTGGAGCCTGCTCAAACTCATGTCCATTAAGTCAGTGATGCCATCCAAACATCTCATCTTCTGTCATCCCCTTCTCCTGTCTTCAATCTTTCTGAGCATTGGGGTCTTTTCCAGTGAGTCAAATCTTCGTATCAGGTGTCCAAAGTTTTGGAGTTTCAGGTTCAGTCCTTCCAATGAATAAGCAGGGCTGACTTCTTTTAGAATGGACTGGTTGGATCTCCTTGCAGTCCAAGGGACTCTCAAGAGTCTTCTCCAACACCACAGTTCAAAAGCATCAATTCTTCAGCACTCAGCTTTCTTTATGGTCCAGCTCTCACATCCATACATGACTACTGGAAAAACCATAGCTTTGACTAGACGGATCTTTGTTGGCAAAGTAATGTCTCTGCTTTTTAATATGCTGTCTAGATTGGTCATAGCTTTTCTTGCAAGGACCAATAACCTTTTAATTTCATGGCTGCAGTCACCATCTGCAGTAATTTTGTAGTCCAAGAAAATAAAGTCTGTCACTATTTCCATTCTTTCCCTATCTGTTTGCCATGAAGTGATGAGACCGGATATCATGATCTTTGTTTTTTGAATTCTGTGTTTTAAGCCAACTTTTTCACTCTCCTCTTTCATCAAGAAGCTGTTTGGTTCCTCTTTGTTTCAGCCATAAGGGTGGTATCATCTGCATATCTCAGATTATTGATGTTTCTCCTGGCAATCTTGATTCCAGTTTGTGCTTCATCCAGTCCAACATTTCACATGGCATCCAGTCCCATCACTTCATGGGAAATAGATGGGGAAACAGTGGAAACAGTGTCAGACTTTATTTTTGGGGGCTCCAAAATCACTGCAGATGGTGGCTGCAGCCATGAAATTAAAAGACTCTTACTCCTTGGAAGAAAAGTTATGACCAACCTAGATAGTATATTCAAAAGCAGAGACATTACTTTGCTGACTAAGGTCCGTCTAGTCAAGGCTATGGTTTTCCCTGTGGTCATGTATGGATGTGAGAGTTGGACTGTGAAGAAGGCTGAGCGCCGAAGAATTGAGGCATTTGAACTGTGGTGTTGGAGAAGACTCTTGAGAGTCCCTTGGACTGCAAGGAGATCCAACCAGTCCATTCTGAAGGAGATCAGCCCTGGCATTTCTTTGGAAGGAATGATGCTGAAGCTGAAACTCCAGTACTTTGGCTACCTCATGCGAAGAGTTGACTCGTTGGAAAAGACTGTGATGCTGGGAGGGATTGGGGGCAGGAGGAGAAGGGGATGACAGAGGATGAGATGGCTGGATGGCATCACGGACTCGATGGAAGTGAGTCTGAGTGAACTCTGGGAGTTGGTGGTGGACAGGGAGGCCTAGCATGCTGCGGTTCATGGGGTCGCAGAGTCGGATACGACTGAGCGACTGAACTGAACTGAACTCTGCACATAAGTTAAATAAGCAGGGTGACAATACAAGGCCTTGATATACTCCTTTCCCAATTTGGAACCAGTCTGTTTTCTATGTCTGGTTCTAACTGTTGCTTCTTGACCTGCATACAGATTTCTCAGGAGGCAGGTCAGGTGCTCTGGTATTCCCATCTCCTTAAGTATGTTCCACGTCTAGTCAAGGCTATGGTTTTTCCAGTGGTCATGTATGGATGTGAGAGTTGGACTGTGAAAAAAGCTGAGCATTGAAGAATTGATGCTTTTGAACTGTGGTGTTGGAGAAGACTTGAGAGTCCCTTGAACTGCAAGGAGATCCAACCAGTCCATTCTAGTGGAGATCAATCCTGGGTGTTCTTTGGAAGAAATGATGCTAAACCTGAAACTCCAGTACTTTGGCCACCTCATGTGAAGAGTTGACTCATTGGAAAAGACTGTAATGCTTGGAGGGATTGGGGGCAGGAGGAGAAGGGGATGACAGAGGATGAGATGGCTGGATGGCATCACCGACTCGATGGACATTGAGTTTGACTGAACTCCAGGAGTTAGTGATGGACAGGGAGGCCTGGCATGCTGGGATTCATGGGGTCGCAAAGAGTTGGACACGACTGAGCAACTGAACTGAACTGAACTGAACTGACAGTTTGTTGTGATCCACACAGTCAAAGGCTTTGGCGTAGTCAGTAAAGCAGAAGTAGATGTTTTTCTCGAACTCTCTTGCTTTTTCAATGATCCAACGGATGTTGGCAATTTGATCTCTGGTTCCTCTGCATTTTCTAAATCCAGATTGAACATTGGGAAGTTCACAGTTCATGTACTGTTGAAGCCTGGCTTGGAGAATTTTGAGCATTACTTTGCTAGCATGTGAGGTGAGTGAAATGTCTGTCTCTGTCTATCTATATAGCTCCCCAGGTGGCTCAGCAGTGAAGAGTCCACTTGCAATGCAGGAGCTGCAGGTTCAATCCCTGGATCAAGGAGTTCCTCTGGAGAAGAAAGGGGCAACCCACTTCAGGATTCTTGCCTGGGAAATCCCATGGACAGAGGAGCCTGGTGGGCTACAGTCATAATGTCACAAAAGAGTCAGACACGAGTTACCGACTAACAACAACAAATGTATATATGTGTTGTGTGCGTGTATATTTGTATATATGAATATATATGTGCGTGCGTGTATATTTGTTTCTGCCCCTGGTAGTAATTATTTGGTCCTTGATCCTAGTTCCTGACAGAGTTCCTAATATCCTTCCAATTTCTTGAATGATTGGTGTGTCTTACACAGAGATCCAAAATCCCTTGGAATTTCCTGGATGACAGAAACATCTTTTGTTCTAATAAGTGATGACTCATGGTGAACTTCTAGATGGGGGCTGTCACTAGGAAGATCAACCCATGATTAGAAATTTGGAACTTCCAGCCTCCATTTTTCAGAGAGGAGAAGGGACTGGAAAACAAAGTTGATAATTGATTTAATATAATACTTAATTTAATATAATAACTATTTTAATATAAAATAGTTGTTTAAAATCATATTTATCATTATCTGTATTAAGGCAGGATAGAAGTTGTTTGAAGTTGTCAATATGACAATGATAACTACAGCTATTACTATCATTATTATTTTTATTAAACTATAACCAGTTTTATTCAATGGGAATAAACAAACATTGTATTTAACTCCAGGGACATAATATGAATACATGTAACATTTGTTATCCAAAAGGTCAGAGTAAAGTTGCCCATCTGTGACACTGTGACATTTACTCATCTCATTTAACCATCACAGAATATCTTTAGGGTAGGCATTATTCCTGTATACCATTTTTTAAAAATAGGAAAACAAGGCTCAAAGACATTATTCCACTTATCCATATTCACACAGGTAGAAGGTATAAGATTAAAATTATCTTCCCTGATACTGAAAAAAAAAGTTTGTTTTTCCATATGTCAAGCATTATTACTAGGGATTTTCAGCANCCATATGTCAAGCATTATTACTAGAGATTTTCAGCAGTTGTGGAGTGTTTAATGGAACTAGAACTTGAAGTAAAATAATACAGTTGGGAAATAAGGAAATGGGCATTCCAAATAGCAGAAAAGACTCCTGTAGAAAGATGTGAAATTATGATATGGTCAGCTAGACCATCCCAGGAAGACATTAAATGTTGATAGTGCTTGTATTAAAGAGCCATATTGAACTTCTGGCTGAAGAGGCAAATAAACAAATTATAGGATGTGATATTGTGTTAAACTGAAAGACCATTAGATGTTTTGAAGCAGAAGAGGAGCATGATCTAATTTGCATTTAGGAAATTTTTTCTATTCTTCTTACTAACAGTGATAATAGAAAATTCAGTAGTTTTGTCTTTGAACCTGAAACTAAACAGAATTGTATAATCCTATCAATTTGTTCAGTACTGTCAGGGTGAGTAAATTTCCCGGTGGAAAGATAAATGTTAATAAAATTTGACTTTATACCTCCAGCAATACCTAGTTTGATATTTAAGAAACTTGTCATGTTCTAAAATTGAAATAGTTTTTATCAATATGTGTTTGCTTTAGGCATTTCATCATTAGGTGGCCTTCTTGACTTTGAACCGACATATTTTATTAGTATGACCCGTGGCACTTATTTTATGGTTACTTCTAGTGCCACTATAAATTAATAGAATACTTGTGCCTGCAGCATGGATTCTATATGCAGAAGAGCAAGTGGAAGACAATGGATGACTTCTCTGAGGACAGGGTCTTCCAAAGTTTATTCTGTGTTATGTGGGATATTTATAAGCTTTAAGTGAATTCACCAAAGACTATCTCAATATTTTTAATATGTTTATGTTTCTCATTTCTCAAATTGGGGATACTAAAACACATTGGTCCAGGGATATTTATTTTTCTCCCAAGAAACTTGAGTCCATCTGTCAGGAAAATTATATTGCAATGATGATAATAACAGTACAATTTATTCAACATCTACCCTGGTACTAGCATTCTGCTAGGAAATTATGTAATTTCATTAGATGTAGCCCTTAAAGTAGTTTTGTATTGTAGGCATCTATTTCTATTTAATAGTGAGAAACTGAAGCTCAAATATAGTTATGTGCACACAGTTATTGGCAGACATGGTATTTGGAAGTTATTATGTATATTTCCTAAACTTATGTTGTTGTGAACATGTCATGTCATACATCATAGAAAAGGGTGGATGCTCAGTTATTCAGTCATGTCTAACTCTGTGACTCCCTGGATTGTAGCCTGCAGGCTTCTCTGTCCATGCGATTCTCCAGGCAGCAATACTGGAGTGGGTTGCCATTTCATCCACCAGGGAATCTTCCCGAACCAGGAGTTGTACTCACATCTCCTGTGTCTCCTGCATCAGCAGGTGGATTCTTTACCACTTGTGCCACCTAGGAAAAGGAGATGGGACAAAACCTGGGAAAAGATTGACCAGTTGACAGAAGGGGTTATACTAAGGGCACATACCTGGAGAAAGGTCAATAAGAATAGAATGTCTACCTCTGAGTGTCTGACAGAACAATAAGGTCTTGCAAGGCAAGATGTCAGAATATTTATATTGGCAGACAAAAGATCCATTTCTAAGAGGGAAAGAAAGAGAAAGACAGAGTAAGAAATTTTAGGACTTGAAAAGTTAAGTGAGGAAGGCTGGACCCTAGGGAGAAACTGGATTCCATTACCAGAACTGTAGAAGTAAGAGGCCTTGTGAGCATTTGTATCTGAAATCATGGTGGTACTCAGTTATGGAGGAAGAATTATAAAGAGGGTAGAGTTTTCATTTTGAAGACCTATATTCAAATCTGGATCTATCATTTACTAGCTTTAGTTAACCTGTTTAACCTTAGTTGGTGAATCACAAAATGCTGCTGCTGCTAAGTCGCTGCAGTTGTGTCCGACCCCATAGACAGCCTCCCACCAGGCTCCCCGTCCCCGGGACTCTCCAGGCAAGAACACTGGAGTGGGTTGCCATTTCCTTCTCCAATGCAGGAAAGTGAAAAGTGAAAGTGAAGTTGCTCAGTCGTGTCTGACTCTTAGTGACCCCATGGACTGCAGCCTACCAGGCTTTTCCATCCATGGGATTTTCCAGGCAAGAGTACTGGAGTGGGGTGCCATTGCCTTCTCTGCAAAATGAGAATAATATCTCCTTAATACCTAATACTCCAATACTTTGGCCACCTGAGGCAAAGAGCCAACTTATTGGAAAAGACCCTGATACTGGAAAAGACTGAGGGAGGAGGAGAAGGTAGTGACAGAGGCTGAGAAGGTTGGATGGCGTTACCAACTCAATGGACATGAGTTTGAGCAAACACCAGAAGATAATGAAGGACAGGGAAGCCTGGCGTGCTTCCTTCCTTTGGGGTCACAAAGACTCGGGCACCACTTAGCGACTGAACAACAACAACATCTAATACTATTAAGACTGGATATAAGTTTATAAATTCTTTGAATAAGGAACCTGGTAGTTAAAAATAAAAGGAAATCATGAAAGTAGCATTGTATTAAAGAAGCATTTATATGACCAAAATTATTGCATGCAGCCTCATCTGCTAGTTAGTAACACATTTTTCTTTGTTTTGGAACTGATCATTATTCTGTATAAAAACTAATAAAAATGCATTTTATATCATGCAGACCACATAGAGTTGTCACCTCCTGTTCGCAATTAACACGGCTGGTTTATTATACTTAAGGTGGGCTTTTTTATACTGTCATGCCACATTTCTGATCTAAGTATTTCTTAACATTTAGGACGGTGTCTTGAGATATTGGGGTGGGAGGGGAGAGCTAGTGTTGGTAGAGACATAGTCCCATGTTGCACACTCCATTCTGTTATTATTTTTCAGTTTTTTCCCCTTAAAAATTCTATACAGTAAGATGCACACATTTTGATTAGGTTTGACAAATGTACTCACTCAGTCCATCAATATACTGAATATCTCCATCACCCCCAAAAAGTTGTCTTGTGCTGCTTTTCAAGCAGATTCCCTCAGAAATACCACTGAATCCAATTCCCTCACCATAGAGTAGCTTTAACAGGTCTATTCTAGAATATTCTAGAACTAGGTGGAATATATGTATTATATATTTTTCTGTAATATTTCTTCACTCAGCATGGTAAATTGATTTCACGCATTTTGTCTTCCTTCAGCAATGTGTGTGGGTTCTGATTGTTCCACATCCTTTGGTTTTACAGATGTAAATATCTCTAAGATGCTGGTGTCTTAGAATGGAATCCAACCATCCTGAATATTTGATGGGGCAGAAGTAGAAGAGCCAATAACTAACCAGCACTTCCCTCTCATTTTTCCTAATGTTTTTATCCCAGCATACCTTTTCTAGTAGCTTTATCTAATCTTTGTGAACATCAGCCTCAAATGTCTGAAATTTCTGTTGTCTAAAGACAGCAGAAGCATACCCAGAAAAAGCTGGGTTCCAACTGCTCTTCTCTAGTTGATTCTTTCACTTTGTCTCAGGATGTTTGCAGGGTTCCTCATCACCCTACAAACTCTTGATTTCAAACAGCTTTCTATCTTAGCAGTGTTTTCCCAAATTTACTTTTGCTTACTTATGCTGCTTTGATGTGGACATTATTTCCCTAATTTCATGTTTCCCTCTATCGATTTTCTTAAGATTGATTTTGCAAGAGGGAAGTCTGCAGCTTGTTTTAAATGTGATTCTTTGTAGGTACCTCAGACAAGTTGTTTGTTACATTTGCATCCTTAGCACGTTGCGTGGTGCCTGGGTCATAGAGAGGCCTCAGAAAATATTGCATTTTGAAGCCTCTAGACTTCAGGAAAACAAGTTATCCCTTAAATTAAAGATGAGATAATTTATGTCTCAATAACTTAATAAAGACTTTAATCAGAGGTGAAATATATGTCTCACACTTAGCATAGTGGATAATTTTATATATACATCTTTATTTTGCTTACTGCCACAATAAGGTTCTAATTAGAGATTATCAAAGAAAAGCAGGGGAACCAGAACCCAGATGGGTCTCCCAGTTCTGTATTATACCTTGCTGGAGGCACTGATTTTAGCCCCCTAAATTCTGCTTATAATTTCAGGGTCATTCTGTCAAATGAGGAAACTTATTCTGTCTTGTGTTAGTCGTTCAGTCGTGTCCGACTCTTTGTGACCCCATGGACTGTAGTCCACCAGGTTCCTCTGACCATGGAATTCTCCAGGCAAGAATACTGGAATAGTTAAACATTTCCTTCTCCAGGATATCTTCCCGACCCAGGAATCAAACCCAGGTCTCCTTCATTGCAGGTGGATTCTTTACCATCTGAGCCAATTAGTTCCCAAATACAAATATTTTGTAGACATCAGCTGATCATCACCCCAGAAATCCAATCCATAACAAAGGTATATAATTGACTTTATTTTACATCACCTTTTAAAATGCATATAAGCAAGCAAGAATCTTTTAAAAACGGGCTGTCTTCACTACTCTGCCTGTTTATCATGACAGAATGTAAGACATTTTAAGGTGAGGAGCAAATAATGGATTGAAAGCAAGTCTGCAAGTCGTAACTTTTGATAGAATAAATTAAGGAGCCTATCTGCCAATCTATGAAGCCCAATTGAAGGGAGGTAGCCCTGAAACAAAAAAATCACAACTTTTGGAAACCAGTAAAACTGCTGTGGTTATAAATCTGTCACATAAAAATCACGAAACTGCTTATAGTGTCTTCAAAAGGCTAACTTTATGGAAAATTATGGTTGAAGTTATTTAAAATAAACACTGTTAGCAAAGTAGTACATTTCCCTGAGTTGGCCTTTACCAAACAACATGAATGGAGCTCTTCCTATCTAACCTAAAGCTCTGTTAGATTCTATCCAAACCGCTTCAATACCTCAGATATTTTGAATAGAAATTAAAGAGGCAGAATTTATTGTGTGCTGAGAATGAGTATAAAAACTGCTATCTCTGTGTTTGAGGGGTAGGGTATTCAGCAAGATGGCAGGGAAAAGATACGCCTCTCTGGACTAGGATGTCAGATTGACCTCTTGTGTTTGGAGGCCTGAGGTAATTTGAATAAGATCAAAGGTAGAGATTTTTATTTTACACATTTAGGTATACTTTATAGAAAATACAAAGCACATATCTTAAGTGTTAATTTCCATGAGTTTTGACAGCCACTCACCGAAGACACTGACAATTTATTTCACTACTGAATAATAGCTTGTACCCTTTCAGTCAATCCTTACCCACAGACTTGTTCTAATTTACGTCAAACAGATTAGTTTTGTCAACCATAAGTTTCATGAAAATAAAATCACACAGACTTCTGCTTCTGATTAAGAAGTACTAACTAAGATTAGGTCTATCCTTCATTTGAAAGAAGTAAAAAATAGGAAAATATGTGAAAAAAAAGTATTATATTTTACATCAGGTAATGATCCCTGAGACATAAGAAACCAATGAAGTGAGGCTTAAACCTGTCCCAGCTTATGGTCATAAGTGAAATTCCATGTAGCTGTATAGAGCTGGTGAACCCAGGCAGAGCTGGAAAGACTGCTGAATAAAGGACGTAGTACTGAATCCAAGGAGATGAAATTGGCTGTAGTGTTCTAGAAAAGAAAGAGCTGCCCAGATGCAGGATGTGGGAGATCTACACACGATTGCCCTCATGTACTCACAGAGTACTAATCAGAGCGTATGTGTGAGTGGAAAGTAACCAAGAGACAGCAAACAACCACTATAGATAATTAGAAGAAAGAATGTTTTGCACTCACGCAGGACCATGAAGAGTGCCAGGCATTAGCCAGACTGGAGAACTTCATAGTTTAAAGAGCACTGGGTGGAGTATTCTGAAAGATCTTGCCTCGGTAGTAAGAGGTAATCATGCCTAGCCTAATGAGTACCCTCTGCCCATGTGTTAAGTCGCTTTAGTCTTGTCTGACTCTTTGCAATCCCATGGACTGCAGCCCACCAGGCTTCTCTGTCCATGGGATTCTCCAGGCAAGAATACTGGAGTGGGTTGCTGGGCCCTCCGCCAAGGGCTTTTCCTGACCCAGGGATCTAACCATGTCTCCCGCATTGCAGGTGGATTCTTTACCACTGAGCCACCTGGGAAGCCTCCCCTTTCCCCATATAACATATCTTAAGAGCAAGACCAGAAAGACTCAGAAGGTCTCCGAGTATCATAACTGTTTCCCAGAAAGAAAACACACACACACACACACACACAATCAGGCAGTGAATAATCTAAAATCCAGAATATCTGTGTGTGTGTGTGCACGCGTGCGTGCGCTCAGTTTCTCAGTCGTGTCTTACTATTTTTGACCCCATGGACCGTAGCCCGCCAGACTCCTCTCTCCATGGAATTTTCCAGGCAAGAATACTGGAGTGTGTTGCCGTTTCCTACTCCAGCGGATCTTCCTGACCCAGGGATTGAACGCAATCCTCCTGCATCTCCTGCATTGGCAGGCAGATTCTTTACCACTGTGCCACCTGGGCAGGCATGATTGTCTAGCAGCCAATAAAAATGTTATTAGACATGCAAAGAAGCAGATGTATATGATGTAAAATCAAGAGAAAATTAATCAATCAAAATCCTGCAAGAACTTGCACAGATGTTGGAAATTTAGATCAGGACATTAAAACTAATTTATAACTGTATCAAATATGCTTTAAAAGTGGAAGAAAAGGTTTAACATGTAGAGATATGAAATATGTAAAACTAGAGACAAAAACTACAGTGCCTGAGGAGAAGATACCCATGTCTTTGGTAAAATTCTTCTATATCTTTATACATATTATTCACTTTATTTTCCACCAGATTCCAGTGCTTTTGTTGTTGTTGTGTGTTTGTTTGTTCGCTTAGTTGGGCTTTATCCATCAATCACTGCCACATCTGGGTCATCTCTGACCATTTCTGGTGATTCTTTAATGAATGTAGATCACATTTTATTTTTCATGTATTATGATTCTGAATTGAGTGTTGAATATTTTTTTGACAACTCAGTAGAGGTTGAAATAAATTGTATCCATCTTCAGAAAGTAATATTTCTATTCTTCTGTCAGTTTGCTGGAGTAGGAGCTGGGTTGATATGAGGCAAGACTGAACTGTTTGAGGTCTATTGCAGGCTTAGTTTGATTTAGTTTCAAAAGAGGGATCAAAAATTATTTTCCAGCAGAGACTAGGATCTTAGCAGTGGCGAGGTTTTGAAATCTTCTCTTGCACATCCCGATGCCTAGTCCCNTCACTTTATTTTCCACCAGATTCCAGTGCTTTTGTTGTTGTTGTGTGTTTGTTTGTTCGCTTAGTTGGGCTTTATCCATCAATCACTGCCACATCTGGGTCATCTCTGACCATTTCTGGTGATTCTTTAATGAATGTAGATCACATTTTATTTTTCATGTATTATGATTCTGAATTGAGTGTTGAATATTTTTTTGACAACTCAGCAGAGGTTGAAATAAATTGTATCCATCTTCAGAAAGTAATATTTCTATTCTTCTGTCAGTTTGCTGGAGTAGGAGCTGGGTTGATATGAGGCAAGACTGAACTGTTTGAGGTCTATTGCAGGCTTAGTTTGATTTAGTTTCAAAAGAGGGATCAAAAATTATTTTCCAGCAGAGACTAGGATCTTAGCAGTGGCAAGGTTTTGAAATCTTCTCTTGCATATCCCGATGCTTAGTCCCTAACCTGTGGGCACTCTCTTGCTACTGTGTCACTAGCCTGTCATTTTTGGAGAGTCCTTTCTCTCTCTCTGGCTTCCCTCGTGGCTCAGCAGTAAAGAATCTGCCTGCCAGGATACTTGCAGGAGATACAGGTTCGATCCCTGGGTTGTTCGATCTCCCGTGGAGAACGAAATGGCAACCCACTGCAGTATTCTTGCCTGGGAAATCCCACGGACAGGGGAGACTGGCAGGCTATACTTCATGGGGTTGTAAAAGACTTGGATATGACTGAGCTACTAAACATTAACCCTCTCTTTCTAGTCCTACCTGCAGTTTTCTGTCTTGTTCTTTTTGCTGACACTTCCGTGCTTTCTGTGATGACTGGATTTACTTTGTAGGAACTTCTCTCAGCTCTTCTTCCCTGTCCTGTCCTGAGTCATATGGGATTTTATACATATACACAGACAATTTAATGGTTAGATACATAGTGTCTTTCCTAAAGTAGATTCAAATTAGTTATGATGTTTTCTTTTTAATTACACTATGGAAATATTTCTGTGGCTGTACAAGATATTCTAAATATCTGGATGCACTGATTTGAAGTGACTTATTTTGTTGAACATTTAAATCACAAAGTTTTTTTTTTTAATTACTGAAATGTAATAAAATTACATTTTTTGTTTCATTTTCAAATCATGTGGATTTTGTTTTCTTAACTTCTCTCTAGAACTATATGAGTTATAAATAAAATTTGAGATTACAGCCTTCCTTACAGAAAGCATGTTATAATTATTTGCTTCTATATGTTTCATTAGTCCGTAAGCTCATCAAGAAAAGAGGTTGTGAAATTCAACATTCACTTGTGCCCTATGCCCTAGTAACACACACACACACAGAGAAAAATATATATATATATGTATGTATATAAAACTATTACTCTGTTCTGGTATAGAATCAGTACAGTGTGATTTACTGTTTTATTGGATCTTATCGAGATTTTACTCATTAACCTAAAATACCTTGGGCTTTGGGGGTATAAAGCCAAACTCTATTACAAGTCATAATTATTCAAATATATCATGCCATGTTTCACTTTAAGTCCCTGTCCCAAAGGAATTTCTTTTCTTAAAATATTTTTATTCTTTCCTTATAATGAAAATTGTATTTGCTTTTGACTTATAAGTTTTAATACCTCTTTTTTTTCAGATATCTTGCTTAACTTTCAAAGAATCAGATTAATGCAATTTCTTTCATTACAACTACAAAGTCCAAGTAACCTAGTCCAGCCAGAATTACATGGCTAATGATCAATATCTAAGCAAAAACAACCATTCACCCTCAAAAGTCTGAAATTACATATTCTTGAGACTAAATGGGAATTTGTTTTAGCCTCAGACCAAATTATTGTTTGTCAGGAGAAATTTATTGCATTTTAAAGTACCAGAAGATAAAAATATTTCAATATAGACTGCCATTTCTTTTTTGCAAGCCAGTATTTATTTAAGACTATTTTTTTCCTCTGTGCATATTTCTGGCTTTTCCCTCCCAAGCCGTTTGCTGTTTTATAGCAAATGAAAATATGTTTGCGGAAATTGCATATAAAACTGTTTATTGAGACTTAAATCTTCTGTGGCAGTTTTTGTTTTTCCACCAAACCTCACAGTTGCAGTTTCTCTCCCTCCCTCTCTCTGTCTCTCCCTCTCTCTCTGACCCTGTCTCTCTGCTTTTCTCCATGCCCTTTCTCAACCTCAGCCTTTCACTCTCTCTCTCCAAGAGACTTTGTATAATTAAAATCCTGTATCTTCTATACCCTCAATCTGTCCTTCAGTCCAGTAGTTCGGCTAGGACACTGTAAGGTAAAGTTCAACTATTTAATGCTATGGAGCAGATGAGTATAGAAAGGATAGGATAGTATCCTAGGATACTACATAGGATAGTACATTTGCCTAGGATCCCAGATGTTTATATTTTGCATTAAAATGTAAGAAGGTAATTTTGCATATCATTTTGGTTTGGCTCCATAAAGAGACTCCATAGTGGCTTAACAAAAGCAGAAGTATTATTTTTTTTGAAAGATTAAATCCAAGTATAAAAAGGTTAGTACTAATCTAATACTGCAGGGCCATAGTGGTCTATAAGCAGGCTGCTTCCAATTTTGTTGCTGTGCTACTCTTGGGATGCAGTCCAAGGAGCTGAACAGAGAAAAAGAAATTTGACCCCACCATTTACACATTAGCTCCAAAAGATGCACATATCTCTTTTCCTTCTTATATTCACTTGACTGGAACTAATTAAAGGAGCTTACCTGGCTGCTAGGGAGGCATAAAATGATGACATCTATATTTAATGGTCACAAGCCTACCTAAATTTAAAGATTCCATTGCTGAAGAGTAGAAATTAGCCATCTCGGGGGTTCATCAGATTATGTTTAAAAGGGAATAGAAAGACAATTTCTATAAAGGGCAGAGAAACAGTGTAATAACAGAATAAGATGTGGACTGGAAAAATGTTCTCTATGTGAGGCTAATATTCAGTATTTCTATGCTGAAGGGGCTGAATTATTAAAAAGGGGAAATCTGTTGATTTAAGACAGAGAACAATTACAGGAGTAGAGCTCTTGAATGCTTGATATGAAATAGAATAAAAGTAATCAGAAAAGGGCAAATCTCTATGCCCTCATCTATATATCAATTCAGTTCAGTCACTCAGTCATGTCTGACTCTTTTCAACCCCATGAACTGCAGCACACCAGGCTTTCCTGTCCATCACCAACTCCTAGGAGCTTACTCAAACTCATGTCCATCATGTCGGTAATGCCATCCAGCCATTTCATCCTCTATCGTCCCCTTCTCTCGCCTTCAATCTTCCCCAGCATCAGGATCGTTTCCAATAAGTCGGTTCTTCATTTCAGGTGATCAAAGTATTGGAGTTTCATCTTCCACATCAGACCTTCCCATGAATATTCAGGATTGATTTCTTTTAGGATGGACTGGTTGGATCTACTTGCAGCCCAAGGGACTCTCAACAGTCTTCTCCAATGTCACAGTTCAAAAACATCAATTTTCGGTCCTCAGGTCTCTATAGTCCAACTCTCACATCCATACATGACTACTGGAAAAATCATAGCTTTGACTAGATGGACCTTTGTTGGTAAAGAAATGTCTCTGCTTTTTAATATGCTATCTAGGTTGGTCATAGGTTTACTTCCAAGGACCAAGCTTCTTTTAATTTCATGGCTGCAATCACCATCTGCAGTGATTTTGGAGCCCCCCCCAAATAAAGTCTCTCACTGTTTCCATTGTTTTTCCATCTGTTTGCTATGAGGTGATGGGACCAGATATCATGATCTTTGTCTGAAAGTTGAGTTTTAAGCCAACTTTTTCACACTCCTCTTTCACTTTCATCAAGAGGCTCTTTAGTTCTTCCTTGCTTTCTGTCATAAGGGTGGTTTCATGCGTATCTGATGTTATTGATATTTCTCCCAGCAATCTTGATTCCGGCTTGTGCTTCATCCAGCCTGGCATTTTGCATGATGTACTCTGCATATAAGTTAAATAAGCAGGGTGACTGTATAGCCTTGACATACTCCTTTCCCGATTTGGCACCAGTCTGTTGTTCTATGTCCAGTTCTGACTGTTGCTTCTTGACCTGCATACAGATTTCTCAGTAGGCATATATATATGGAATCATTTTAAAAAAACCTATAGAAATAAAGAGCAGATTAGTGGTACCAAGGGTCGGGGGTGGGAAGTGTGGGACAAAAGAATGAAGGTGGTCAAAGTGTACAAACTTCTGCTATTAAAATCAGTAAGATCCAGAGCTATAACGTATAGCATGGTGACTACAGTTAACAACACTATTGTATACTTGAAACTTACTAAGAGAATGAATCTTAAAAGCTCACATCATGTGCAAAAATATGTGAGATGATGCACATGTTTAACTGGCCTTATTGTGGCAATTGTTTTGCAGTAATACATATATCATCATTATTGTATACATATTGAATGTACACAATGTTAACAATCAATTATGTTTCAATAAAAATGGAAAAAATAAACAGTGCACATGTTAAGCAAGAACTGAGGCAATTCAATAGTTACAATAGGAGGGAAGAAACCAAAAACTTTTAATCCACTTCTTGGCTGGGAGACATGGCAATTCTTTTCATGTTGCCTCTGTTTACCCAGTCAAATAAGAAGCATTAGGTAGGTTGGAAAGATGGCGAGAATGTTGGATGTTGGAAGTTTAAAGAGGGAGGAGAAGATATTTATACAGTTTTTCAGAGAATCAGATGGAGAACCAAGTGACAAAGGAGCTATAGATAACTGTTTTTAAAACTCCTAGCAGTATAAAGTAATAAATTTAACACAACATGTCAGTGGTAGCATATTTCCTGGAAATATATTCAACTGTTCAGAAGTAGATATAGGATAGTCACAGAGCTGAGAATTATGATCGTTTGAGTTTTACCAGACAAGTTTTCAAAGGGAAGAAATACACAATGAGAGGATAGTAATGTTTAGAGTCAAAAGCATATGATGCTTGCTTGGTATGAAAGAAGTCAAGATGTGAGGGGAGTAATAGAAAAATGATGCAGTCAAAAATGAAGTCTATGACAGGGTTGAAGAATCACTGGAGTGTTTGGCGAAAACCACTACAATATTGTAACTAGCCTCCAATTAAAATAATTAATTAATTAAAAAAAAAGAATCACTGGAGTGAGGGTGCAGCTGGTGTGAGATGAAAAGTTAGGAGGTTGTGGTCAAAATGATTTGTGAACCTTGAGTGTGGCTATGAAAATGCTTGCCTGAAGTGGTTAAAATCAGTGAAAGAAGGGGGTCAAATGAATGTTGCTGATGGCAGTCTGTTTCAGAGCTGAGTGGAAGGAGTTGTGCCTAGGATGTCTAAATCATATTAAGGAATATATAAAGCATTGTAGAGATCAGAGATGACCTGAAAGGCTAAGATTCTTGTGGTAACAGAATCAAAAGAATTGGTAGGGCATTAGGAAATCAGTCCTAATGGTCCCTCATGGTAAGATGATAACAAGTTCTAATTATAATCAATAGGGTGTAGGAGGTTGAACTCCTAAGGAGTTTGCTGTGATACAACAAAGATTATGTATATAGGATGTGTGGCAATCTCAATAGAAGCAAATACAATTCTTCAGACACCTGTTCAAATACCTTAGTGCAAATGTCAGGTCGGGAGTGGTCATATCAGGAGAATATAGAGGAGCTGATACTTTTAAGGCGTGAAAATATCTACTACTATGTTATGTAAGGCCTTGCCTAGGTGGTTCAAATTTTGAAGAATTAGTAAAAGTTATTCAGATGAGAAGAAGAAGGATATCTTATCCCAAGCAAGAATATGAACAAAGGGAAATTTCAAAGGTGCAAATGAACATGGAAAAGTTTTAGAACAATGGTCAGGGTTTGCCATGTGACTAAAATTTAGGGTACAAGTGCGTATGTGTGTCTAACTTTTGGGAGTTTAAAAGGGCTGAGTATATATAAAAATGAGTCATATTTAATTCTAAGAAATTTGAACTTTATCCTGAAGGCATTAAGAAAGTATTAAGCATTATTTTTTTTTTTTAAAGTNGAACTTTATCCTGAAGGCATTAAGAAAGTATTAAGCATTATTTTTTTTTTTAAAGTAAGGGACACTTAAATTTGTGTTTTAGAATTATCCCTTTGGAAAGAGCATGGATGATTGATTAAAAAGGATTAATGGTGAAGGGAGGAGATGTCTGAAATATGTTAAATTTTCATATTTAACAGGGAGGTTTATGCCACATGTACTTGCATTGTATGTTATTGTTCAGTAAATATTAAGTCTGAAAAGCCAAGTGTTAGTTGCTCAGTCATGTCTGACTCTGTGCAACCCTGTGGAGTGTAGCTCGCCAGGCTCCTCTGTCCATGGGATTTCCCAAGCAAGAATACTAGAGCGGGTTGCCATTTCCTTCTCTAGGGGATCTTTACGACGCAGGGATCGAACCCAGGTCTCCCGCACCGCAGGCAGACCCTTTACCTTCTGAACCACCAGGACCCTTTGAAAAGCCATAACAACTATTGTTTTCATTTCCCAGATATGTGATTCGATAAACACTTCTCCCTCAATCTACAAGTTAAATTGACTAGCTATAGGATAGCAGAGTAACATGATTGTACATAGATTAAGATAATCCCTAAATAAGACTCGGCATGCACAAATGGCACATAGCAAGAGTTTAGGAGTGCGGCACAATGCAACTGGCATCCAGTGTGTGCGCGTGCGCATGTGGATGTGAATGAAGGAGAAGTGTGAAGGGGCTCAGCAGAATGAGCGAGGCGCAGATGCCAGTCTGGGAAAAGGGAGGTTTATGCCACACTGCAGCTCCACAACTAATCTGCAAGGCTGCTGAGAAACCAGCCTGTGATTCTCCTGTCACTTCATTAGGAGACATATGCCATAAAGCACCAAATATTACACCCCAAATGGCGAGACGCTATGAGACAATAGCTCTCGTTTTTGTTTTTTTTTTTTTTCCCTAAACTCACATACCAGTCCATGTGAAAGATCCTTAGTGACTGGAAATGAAAGAGAATTCAATGAAGACGGATACAAAATCTAAGGAAACAAGAAAGCATCTTTTGCTCCTTTGAGGTGCCTGTATAACATTGCTGGCACTAGTGGTAAAGAACTCACCTGGCAATACAGGAGATGCCAGAGAAGCTGGTCTGAGCCCTGGGTTGCGAAGATCCCCCTGGAGGAGGAAATGGCGATCCGCTCCAGGGTTCTTGCCTGGAGACTCCGTTGGGCAGAGGAGCTTGGCAGGCTAGTCCATGGGGTCAGAGTTGGATACGACTGAGGGAACTTAGCACATAACACACTGAGTACCAGAAGTGATACCTAAATCATAAAAAAATAATGCAATTATTATTAAAAACAAAGATTCATAACAATTATTATTATTAACAAAGATTAAAATCATGCTTCCTGCCAAACCCTGTAGATAAAAAGATAAATCATGTAGAGTCTTGAATTCAAAATTCTCTAGTAAAGGGTACACAGTATAAAGATCCATATAAAGAAAATTATAATTACGATATAGTATGTAGTGTCTCTAACAAAGATGTAAAAAAGAACCATGAGAGCTTGGTAAAGGAAGTGACTAGTTGTGCTTTAGGGCAAAAAGAAACATTATGACGACCATGTTCCAGACACTAAAGAAGGCAATTTGCATATGGTAAGTAATAACTCCAGGTCAAACAGCTGTTACTTAGATCTGGATTTCAAATACAGCCTCCAGCCTTGTGCTACCACACTGCTTCTTTTAACTGTGGTATATTGAGTTATAGGATTTTATAAGAGAAGAGATTAACCTTGAATAAGAGAAACCCCAGAAGCACAGGACTTCCAGCTTCTAATTTGCAAAGAAACTTCATGCACATAGAATATGTGTAGAACCAGTGGTTGGAATTATATTTGGCAGTGACAGATTTTCTCTTCGTAGGCTCCAAAATCACTGTGGATGGTGATTGCAGCCATGAAATAAGACAACTGCTTCTTGGAAGGAAAGCTATGACAAACCTAGATAGCATATTAAAAAGCAAAGACATCACTTTGCCAACAAATGTCCATCTAGTTAAAGCTGTGGTCTTTCCAGTAGCCATGTATAGATGCGAGAGTTGGACCATAAAGAAGGCTGAGCACCAAAGAATTGATGCTTTCAAATTGTGATGCAGGAGAAGACTCTTGAAAGTCCCCTGGACAGCAAGGAGATCAAACCAGTCAATCCTAAAGGAAATCAACCCTGAATACTCATTGGAAGGACTGATGCTGAAGCTGAAGGTCCAATACTTTAGCCACCTGTTGTGAATAGTGAACTCACTGGAAAAGACCCTGATGCTGGGAAAGATTGAAGCAAAAGCAGAAAAGGACAGCAGAGGATGAGATGGTTGGATGGTATCACTGATTCAATGGACATGAACTTGGGCAAACTCAGAGATAGTGAGGGACATATAGGCCTGGCCTGCTGTAGTCCATGGGATTACTAAGTGTCAGACATGACTTAGTGACTGAACAACCACCATAGCCCTATGAGAAAAAGTTTCAAAAAGCTAAATTTAGAAAAGGCAGAGGAACCAGAGATCAAATTGCCAACATCCACGGGATCATCGAAAAAGCAAGAGAGTTCCAGAAAAGCATCTACTTCTGCTTTATTGACTATGCCAAAGCTTTTGACAGTGTGGACCACAAAAAAAAATCTGGAAAATTCTTAAAGAAGTGGGAATACCAGACCACATGACCTGCCACTTGAGAAATCTGTATTCAGGTCAGAAAGCAACAGTTAGAACTGAACATGAAACAACAGACTAGTTCCAAAGTGGGAAAGGAGTATGTCAAGGCTGTATATTATCACCCTGCTTATTTAACTTATATGCAGAGTACATCATGAGAAATGCTGGGCTGGGTGAAGCACAAGCTGGAATCAAGATTGCTGGGAGAAATATCAATAACCTCAGATATGCAGATAACACCACCCTTATGGCAGAAATTGAAGAAGAACTAAAGAATCTTCTGATGAAAGTGAAAAAAGAGAGTGAAAAAGTTGGCTTGAGGCTCAACATTCAGAAAACCAAGATCATGGCATCTGGTCCCATCACTTCATGGCAAATAGATTGGGAAGCAGTGAGAGACTTTATTCTGGGGGGCTCCAAAACCACTGCAGATGGTAACTGAAGCCATGAAATTAAAAGCTGCTTGCTCCTTGGAAGAAAACCTATGACCAACCTAGACAGCATATTAAAAAGCAGAGGCATTATGCTGCCAACAAAGATGCATCTAGTCAAATCTATGGTTTTTCTAGTAGTCGTGTATGGATGTGAGAGTTGGACAATAAAGAAAGCTGAGCACTGAAGAATTGATGCTTTTGAACTGTGATGTTGGAGAAGACTCTTTAGGGTCCCTTGGACTGCAAGAAGATCCAACCAGTCCATTTTAAAGGAAATCAGTCCTGAATATTCATTGTAAGGACTAATGCTGAAAGTGAAACTCCAATACTTTGGCCACCTGATGCAAAGAACTGACTCATTGGAAAAGACCCTGATGCTGGGAAAGACTGAAGGCAGGAGGAGGAGGGGACAACAGAGGATGAGATGGCTGGATGGCATCACCGACTCAATGGACATGAGTTTGGGTAAACTCCAGGAGTTGGTGATGGACAGGGAGGCCTGGCGTGCTGCAGTCACAGGGTCGCAAAAAGTCAGACACGACTGAGTGACTGAACTGAACTGAAGAGTCACAAGCATCAGCTAATTAACACATCTTTCTCATGTCAGAATAAGTATTCAGAGATGGGATGACTGGTAAGTCAAAGAGGTAAATAGCTTCTAAACACCTGTCAAATTCTGTTATAACTGTTAGTCCATGAAACATGCAAAGGTATTGGGTTGGCCAAAAAGTTGGTTCAGGATTTTCTGCAACATTTTATGGAAAAATCCAAATGGACTTTTTGGCCAATCCAATATATTTGAGAAACTTTAAGGCAAGCTCCAAAACAGTAGTATAGAAAGAAGCATGGCAATATCCAAATGAAAAGTCTTAGAAATCACTAAGTTAAACTCTATCTATCTTTCATGGTACAGATAAAAGAGCAAGATGTAAATATGCTGAAAGATGTGCCAGTGGACAACTCTTATCAGCACTGTCACAAGCAAAGTCTGGACATATAAGGCAGAAAGCTTTCAAGAATTTAATTGAAAAAACATAAAATCCAGAGCTAAAGGTATCTTTTGTAAGAAGGCTGGATGTGGGTAAGAGTTAGATATGGGTATCAATACAGTGAGGATTCTGGACAGACCAGGTTTAATATGAAGGTACTTGGTACCTGGGAATTAAATAAAGAAAAGAAGGAAAAGACAAATAAAGGAATATAGTACTCATAAACTGACGTCTTTAAAAATTAGCTAATCCTTACCAAGCCTTTCTGACCAAGTAGTCTTTGTATTTAGAACTCAGTATACCAGTTGGACATGACTGAGCAACTTCACTTTCACTTTTCACTTTCATGCATTGGAGAAGGAAATGGAAACCCACTCCAGTGTTCTTGCCTGGAGAATCCCAGGGATGGTGGGAGCCTGGTGGGCTGCCGTCTATGGGGTCACACAGAGTCGGACACGACTGAAGTGACCTAGCAGCAGCAGCATACCAGTGTGAAGGCAGACAAAAGTGATGCTTTAATTTACATGCCATGAACAGCTCTCTATTAAAGTGGTTATGGGGTATCCATATATTAAACAAATGTATGAGCAATCCTGCCAAAAACTAATGAATTTCATAGATTTTCTTTAATGTTAAAATGCCTCTGGTTCAAAGCCAGGGATTTCTGTAGATATATAATGTGCAGCAACTCATGATATGCATTTGGATGCAAAGCTAAGGACTATAGTATTTTCATATATTTTATTTCATTTACTGTTTTGGTTATGCATTGATTAGGAGAATCCTATTCCAAGTAGAATTATATACTAAATCCAAACAATTTGAACAGTATCTTAGCAAATAATTTATTAGGTTGATTTAACATAATACCACTTTGTCACTGACTGCTATTTTTTTTAACTTTGAGCATATTTTTTAACCTTTGAATTTTTTTTCAGTCACATATATTTTATTTGCCTAGTATTGTTGCTGAAATCAATCAAATAGACACATTTTTACTATTCTTTGATATATTTGTTTACTTGTTATTGAGCCATTGAATTTACCACATTTTGGAATAGACATTTGGGACATAAAAATGAATAATACACATGTTACCTGAATAAATGACCCCAACACAATGTAAAGGAGCTATTGAGTCCTCACAAGATTTTAGCTCTGTGATTCATATAACAGATTTTGGGTAAATATTTGCTATTTGGATTTTGAATTTACAATGGCAATCATCTTATTATAAGAATATTATAAAATTTAGAGATAAAGAGGGTAAGAGGTCAATAATTGATGATTAAATTGTATATACTGGTTTACCATTCATTGATTACTTTTTTATTTTTTATTTTTTTTTATTGATTACTATNCCATTCATTGATTACTATCTCTTACATTATTACATTTGCTACTCACAGCCATCTTGTGGGATTAATGTGATTGGGTATTATTATAATTCCTATTGCTTAGACAAAGAAACTGAAGTTCAGAGAAACAGTGTTTTCACTAAGTGGGTCAACATAACTTAGCCAGTAAGATGCAGACTTTATGTTATCTAAATTCAAAAGCCAATTCCTTTTTTGCTAGTTCAAACTGTCTCCATGTAAGCAGTGCTATACTCAAATAAAGCTTGGTGCAGGAGATGGGACTTAAATGTTTCTGATTTGACATAAGATGGGGGAGAGAATAAAAGGGATTATTCCAGTTTATATAAAAATTATAAATAATAACTAAATAGTAACTATTTCTGATCTGCAGTTATTTTTGTTGTGAGTTTTCAACTTGCCTTGAGAACTAAGTAAAATTTTGCCATTACTGTCTTCTACCCATTTGTCTTAATTACACTCAAGGGAGTAACTGTGTAACAGGAGATGATAAAATGTTTGCTTTAATTTTACTCATTTATGGTAATCAAATCTGGCACCAAATGCATTTGTACGTCTGTCTTTAATCACTCCCACCACAGAAGATCTCCATTTCGCTTCAACTCTTTTGTTAAGACCATTAAGGTGTTAAGTGCAAAGTTACCTCTTGATGGAACAAGGCTCCAGACAGTCTGAGTTGAGAAAAACCAGCACTGTGACTTAGTTGCCACAAGATACTGTTGATCAAACATTATGTAATCTGGGATGGTATTAGATTAAAGAGAAAAAGTCAATGAAGGAAGAACAGTTAATACTTTAAAAATGATATTCCAGCACAAAGTTTCAACAAAGCTGTTGATATTTTCTTAAAGGTTTTAGAATATCAAAATTTTGTGAAAGGTCATAATTAATAGGATAAAGAAAAAAGAAATATTTTAGGTCATATGAATGAAACAGTTTATTTGTATACCCTTTTAGAAGGGAGACATCTCNAAAGTTCATATTTCAAAATTGTTATTTTCTATATTCCTAAATTGGAATTCAGAGGTCTGCATATTTTCAGTAGAAAACCTCTTTTGTAATTCTTTTAGAAAATCAATTGAATTTATCTGTTTCCTTGTTATTTGCAATTCACAGGAAACACTTCCATGTTACCTGGAAAGTTGTTGAGGACTCTATTTGAGGGGTTTTCTTGGGCAGATATAAAGCTTCAGATTTTTCATACCCATACCCTTTCCACCCAAGATAAGAGCCATCCTAGACAAGAGCTCTGAAGAGAATTTTGAGATGAGCTGGACAGAGCATGATGGAAGAAAATATTAGAGCATATCTCTAGATATCACTTCTCCAAAACACTTAATGATCACAGAATTTGGAGTGACAATAGGACATATTACATTTACATCTTCAATTGAGCCCTTTCTTCTGAACCCCAGCTTCCTACTAAACGTCTCCACTTGCTTGCCTTTTCAAACTCAATCTATACTGCACCTAAGGGCTTTCTGGGTGACGCTAGTAGTAAAGAACCTGCTTGTCGATGCAAGAGACAGAAGAGACGTGGGTTTGATCCCTGGGTCAGGAAGATTCTCTGGAGGAGGGCATGGCAACCTACTCCAGTATTCTTGCCTGGAGAATGCAGTGAACAGAGGAGCCTGGTGGGCTACCATCACGAAGAGTTGGACTCGTCTGAGGCAACTTAGCAGATAAGCGCACATACTACACTGGTATGACTTTCCTAAAAGTACTGTATCTGCAGCGTTTCCTGACCTCAGAGAATGGTGACAGCAGTGATCCAGCTGCACAGACCGGAACTCAGAACTGCTCTTTCTCCCTCCTCACTCTAAACCTTCAGTAAGTTACTAAGCTCGTTCTGTTCTATGATTTTCTTTAATACCTCTGCATGTATCCATCCCTTTTCCAAAAATAAGCAAAAGCTCTAACTGGCCATTACCTCAACTGATAATACAGCTCTTCTTTGCTCTCTCTCCATCTATGCATCTTATACCATTTCCCACAATACAGCCATAGAAAGAAAGAAAGTAAAAGTCACTCAATCATGTCCGACTCTGCTACCGCATGGACTGTAGCCTACGAGGCTCCTCCACCCATGGAATTTTCTAGGCAAGAGTACTGGAGTTGGGGAGTGGGTTGCCATTTCCTTCTCCAGGGAATCTACCCGACCTAGGGATCAAACCCAGGTCCCCCGCATTGCAGGCAGATGCTTTACCATCTGAGTCACCAGTTAACAATATCAATATATATATAAAAAAATATGTATGATCATGCCATCTATGGATTGAACATCTTCTTTGACATTCCATTGCTCTAAGATGAAGTCCAAGATCACTTGCATGGCTTCCAAAGCCCTTCTCAGCCTTGTTGTTGATTAAACCCTCAGCTGATTTCCCTAGGTTTGTTACCATCTAGCTCTGCTGGATTTTTATCCCCTTCATCAAATATGCCACACTTTCACTTATGACGAAGAATGGTAGACCATTATTCAACATCTGGGGGAATAAAAAAGAAAAGAACTAGACGTGTTGCTTTCTCTAGCAAGGGAGGCTAATGTAGCTTGGACATAATTTATCTGAGCTGAACAGATTATTGATGTTATATAGAGTTTTAGGAATGTGTAGATTTCAGGGATTGGTGGATTTTCAGGCACCTGTATTAGACCAAATTGGTCGGTTGGATTTTCAGTGAATCATATTATGAATATTTAAATACTTGAATGGAGAAATTTTTGATTGGTTGGCACATAAAAGACATTTTTTACTGGAGTGTTTTCATTCCTAACTGGCTGACTTACATGTGAGGAACTGTCAATGATTCATCAAGTTGTAAGAATACATTCATTAAGGTGAGTTGTCTTTCCTGATTAAATGAAAGAGTTTAAAACATATTTCAGGGGCTACTTGTTACCAGGGCTATAGAAAAAAATGAGTCCTTTCTAGGAGTGTGAAGATGGGATTTATTCTCATCTGCCCACTACTTTTCTTTACTTGCTTAGCATCAATTTATCTTTAGCACTCAGCTTACTTGTTACTTCCTCAGGGATAGCTTTTGTGATGTACTGATCACTAATCACCACTTAATCCTACACTTCCTGTTCCTGACACACATCAAAATGTTAACTACTGCTTCGCTTCCTATCTTGCCTGCTAGACTATATCTCCATAATGAGAGGAGCTGTATCTTTCTTGCTTACCAACATATATTTCTTTCTTTGTTGTTCAGTTGCTAAGTTGTGTCTGACTCATTTTGATCTCACGGATTGCAGCTCACCAGGTTCCTTTGTCCTCTACTATCTCCCAGACTTTGCTCAAATTCATGTCTGTTGAGTCAGTGATGCCATCCAACCATCTCATTCTCCATCACCCCCTTCTCCTGCCCTCAATCTTCCCCAGCATCAGGGTCTTTTTCAGTAAGTTGGCTCTGCATCAGGTGGTCAAAGTGTTGGAACTTTAGCTTTAGCATCAGTCCTTCCAATGAATATTCAGGACTGATCTTTAGGACAGGCTGGTTGGATTTCCTTGCAGTCCAAGGGACTCTCAAGAGTCTTCTCCAGCATCACAGACCTAAAGCATCAATTCTAAGGCACTCAACCTTCTTTACAGTCCAACTCTCATATCCATCCATGACTACTGGAGAAACCATAGCTTTAACTATATGAACCTTTGTCAAAGTGACATCTCTGCTTTTTAATATGAGGTCTAAGTTTGTCATAGCTTTCCTTCCAAGAAGTAAATGTCTTTTAATGTCACAGTTGCTGTCACTGTCCACAGTGATTCTGGAGCCCAAGAAAAGAAAATCTGTCACTGCTTCCAACTTTTCCCCTTCTATTTGCCATGAAGTGATGGGACTGGATGTCATGATCTTAGTTTTTTGAATGATGAATTTTAAGCCCGTTTTTTCACTCTTTTCTTTCCCCCTCCTCTTTCATCAAGAGGCTTTTTAGTTCCTCTCCACTTTCTGCCATTAGGGTGCTCTGTGTGTGTGTGTGTGTGTGTGTGTGTGTGAGTCTCTCAGTCATGTCTGCCTCTTTGCAACCACATAGATGCTAGCCATGCAGGCTCGTCTGTCCCTGGAATTCTCTAGGCAAGAAGACTGGAGTGGATTGCTATTCCCTTCTCCAGGTGAGCTTCCCAACCCAAGGATTGAACCCTGGTCTCGAGCATTGCTCGCAGATTCTTTACCATCTGAGCCACCAGTGAAGCCTCAGTAGGGTGGTATCATCTGCATATCTGAGGTTATTGATATTTCTCCCAGCAACCTTAATTCCAGCTTATAATTCATCTAGCCAGGCATTTTGCATGATGTACACTGCATACAAGTTAAATAAGCAGGGTGATAATATACTCCTTTCCCAATTTGGAACTGGTCAGTTGTTCCATGTTGAGTTCTAACTGTTGCTTCCTGACCGATATATAGGCTTCTTAGGAGACAGGTAAGGTGGTCTGGTATTCTCATCTCTTTAAGAATGTTCCACAGTTTGTTGTGATTCACACAGGCTTTAGAGTAGTCAACGAAGCAGAAGTAGATATTTTTCTGGAATTCTGTTGCTTTTTCTATAATCCAACGAATGCTGGTCATCTCTGTTTCCTCTACCTTTCCTAAAACCAGCTTTTATGACAGGAACTTCTTGGTTCACATACTTAAGGCTAGCCTGAAGGAAATGGAGCATAACCTTACTAGCATAAAAAATGAGTGTGATTGTATGGTAGCTTGAATGTTCTTTGGCATTGCTCTTGTTTGGGATTGAAATGAAAACTGACCTTTTCCAGTCTGACAGCCACTGCCGAGTTTTCCAAATTTGTTGACATATTGAGTGTAGCACTTTAACAACATCATCTTTTAGTATTTTAAATATTTCAGCTGGAATTCCATTACCTCAACTAACTCTGTAATAAAGCTTCTGAAGGCCATTGACTTCACATTCAAGGATATCTGGCTCTAAGTGAGTGACCGCATCATTGTAGTTATCCATGTGTTTAAGAACCACTTTTGTATAGTTTTCCCCTGTATTCTTGCCACTTCTTCTTAATTTCTTCCTACCCATAGGAAATTATGGTTGGAAAAATCTATAGTTAGCCTACAATGATGCTCCAGGTTACATAGACTGTAAAAGACAGAACACTCTTTCAATCGTGTATTTTCTGGCACTAAAACCAATGCTTCTTCCACCATCCTCCAGATACCTCCCACAGGCAAAAATAAGAAAATGACAGGAGTCCCTAAAACCTTGTTTAAAAAGTCACCCTCATTTTTCTGCTGAGACTTGGGTAATTTTTCTTAATTCTATAACAAAGCTTCTTTAGAGCAGAAGAAAAGCACCCCGTATAAAACTTTCAGCAGGGAGTAGCCACTATGTCTCTCCAATACACTGGGCCACTAAATTATGATCACATTATAGCAACAATGAGAATGCCAGGGAGTGATGGAATATGAACGAGCTTCTATAAACAGAAAGTATATACTCATATTCTGTGAAAGAAGTCAGTCAAGCAGAGACTTTTCAAATAACTGGCAGTGTACCAACTCTCAGTGAAAGCTGACTGATAGACTTGTGATATAATTTAGAGGGTAGTGTGCATATATTTTCAACTTTATTATTTTCATTTGTGGTAAGGGAATTTAGATCTGAAAGATGTAATGGAATTGTGTGTTATTTGAACATTTAATAAGCATCTCTATCTACTATGGGTAATGTTGATAACAAAGTCAAGGCTCTGTGCAGGGTGGGTTTATTTTTATCAAGTACAACTTTGTTATCCTTTGTTTAAAGGCAGGGCTACAATTTGTTTTATTTTAATATAGCTAAATATTTCATTCAGGACTGCTCAAAACTGCCTTATCTGAATATTTTTGGTCTCAGGGTGAAAGCTTCAATTTCTACACAATACGGGTTTTGATATGTTAAGGCTCAAGTTGAAGTACATAGACATAAAATTGCAAAACAGCCCAAGAAGCTTCATCAAATAATAATAATAATAATAATCCTTGCAGGTTAGAGAACTAAGAATGTAAGTTGTGAATAAAAGCAAGTTTTGCTGTGAAGAGAGAAAGAGATCTTATTTAGCTTTTTTTTTTTTTTTTTTAATGGAGCTTTTTGGCGGGTGTAAACACTACAGAATTATATGATAATGTCTATTGTCATGTCTATTACGTTTCAGTTTCCAGGGCCCCAGTTTCATCCAGTGGTAGGTAACTTTATGGAAATAACTTTTGTGTTAAAACAATATAAACGTGTTGACGAGCATGAGATATGCTATGAATGTTTGGGTAAAATGTACTTTCACAGTCCTCTGCTGTTTTACCTGAGTGGAGCATAGTGAAAAACAGTGAAGTATGGGTTGGTGTTTTCTCTTCTTTTCCTGTTCTTCTTTGTTTTCCCTTCCATCTCCCCTATGATCTTGAATTTTGTGTGAAAAGATCTATATTTCTAAAGTCTCAAAGAGGTCAGGGACCCAAGAAAACATTTCGTTAGACTGGAGATAAGTAGAATTTTTGACATTAAAGACTGTTAGAATCTATTGGAACACATTTTGAAAATATTTGGTGTTAAACAATAAAATGATACTCCCACAGAAACTGAAAATGAAAAGAAACAGTTTACCAATGGTTGTTAAAATGACAAGTATCAATAAAAGCCAAAAATGTTATGGGCAACAGTGTAAGAAAAACTCCATAAGGATTTTCTGAGCTGACAATGGAGAGCTTTGAGTTTCTCTAAATCTGTAGTTGAGAATCAAGTCAGACCAAAAGTTCTTTTTTCTTCAGCTTTAAAATTGAAGTATAATTGATATTTAAAATTGTAAGATATTTAATGTATACATTGCAGTGATTTGATATATGTTTACATTGTGAAGGCATTTTCCCCATCTGCTTAATTTTCAAATCCTATTCCTTCACATTTTTACTTATTTATTTATTTTTTGGTGAGAACATTTAACTTTTATTCTTTTAGCAAATTTCTATTTCACCATATTTTACATTTGATTCTATGACCTCTCAGGATCCTTATTATGCCCCATCCCCCACCGCCGGCAACCACTCTGTTTCTGAGTTGGCTTGTTTTTATCCTTTATTCAAGAGCAAATCATCTTTGTTAAAGTGTTTTCTTAGGATAGTATTTCTGAAGGGGTGAAGCTTGAAGTGTTACATGTACAGACTGAAGAATATGAAATATCTCTTTGTAGACTATTGGTGCTAACATTGTGAGTAGTGCTAAGTTAGATATAGACTCCTGGATCTGTGCAAGCATGAATGATTATAGGTATTTAATTCAGATTTGTGGGAACATGGAATTATTTAAAAAAAGAACAACAAATTCAAATAAGAAAGTATTAAGATATTTTAAAGATGGATCATTTATGCCAAAAGAATAATATTTAAGAAATTATGGTTACCTACAAGAATAGGACATATTTTGGGGATACAGATAGTTTAGTATGATGATTAACATTTTTGAAAGATTAGTAAAGAATGAGAAGAGTTGAGAAGGTGTAATAGCTATTTATTACTGCATAAGAAACTTAGTAGTTTAAAACGTTAGATCTTTATTATTTTGTGTCAGTCGTTTCTGAGGATCAGAAATTTGGGAGCAGCTTAGCTGGTGATTCTGGCTCAAGGTTTCTCATAAGACTGCAGTGAAGCTGCATCATTTAAACTTGGACTGTGGTTGGAGGATTCCCTTCCAAAGAGGTTCACTCCCATGGCTATTATCTGGAGTTCTCACTTCCTTACTACCTATAGGCTGTATACCCAAGGTTTTTTGTTTGTTTGTTTTTACCATGTGATCATTTTCAAAGGAGTACAAATGAAAGAGAGAAAACCCAAGGTGGAAGCTCAGAAATCTCAAGCTTTTATACCCTAATATCTGAAGTGACTTTCCATTACTTCTGCCATATTCACACAAACCAAACCTGCTACTCTTGTGGAAGGAGAGAAAAGGAGGGTGTGAATTGAAGGAATTGGGTATCATTGGAAGTCGTTTTGGAGGTTGCTATCACAGAAAGTAACAGGTGATAAAGGGAAAGCCATAAAAAACAATTACAGAGTCAGGTACACATAAAATACTAGTTTCCATGAAAATAAACAGCTTTCACCCAATATACACATTTGCCTTTCCTTTCTCAATTTACCCAAGATATACATTCTAGACTTTTTCATATTTCAAAGTAACATCTAGAGCAATTTTATGAGAATAGAGCAATTTCATAATAAAATTAGTGAAAGAAGAAAATAAACCATTTTTCTTGGATTCTGTCTTATTTAGTTGAATTGTGACAAACTGCTTTTATTTCTATAGAAACATGGTGCTTAGATGGATAATCATTTCCTAGTACATGTGAAGATACTAAAGTCTACGTGTGAACTGATTTCCCCAAGGTGTCACAGCTTATAAACCAGCTGTGTTGAAAATAAATTTCATCCTTAGTCTCCACCCTCTCTTTCCTCCGCCTCCTCTTGCTGTCTCCTCTGTGGCTAGATGTTACAGTACAGTTCAACTAAACCCGTACATTTCTCACGGTCTTTAGCTGTGCTTTCCAATATGGTAGCCACTAGCTTCATGTGATTATTTAAACTTGTAATTAAATTGTTAGTCACTCAGTCATGTCTGACTCTTTGCAACTCCATGAACTGTAGCCTGCCTCTCTCTGGAAGCAGCTTCCCTGGTGGCTCAGACAACAAAAAAAATTTGCCTGTAATTCGAGACCAGGGTTTGATCCCTGGGTCTGGAAGATCCCCTGGAGAAGAGAATGGCAACCCACTCCAGTATTCTTGCCTGAAGAATTACATGGACAGAGTCTGGCAGGCTATACAGTCCATGGGGTCACAAAGAGTTGGACACGACTGAGTGACTAACACTTTCACTTTCAAATTGAAACATATAATATTAAAAACTCAATCTCTTAGTTGTACCAGGTCCATTTCAAATGCTCATTAGCTACGTACAACTAAAAGTATATTATCGGCCATGTAGAAAATTTTCCTCACCATCAAAAGTTTTATTGAAAAACACTGATCTGTGGTATATCTCTGATTGCCTTTTGTTTCCCCTGTGAGGTATGGATATAGGCTAGATACTGTGATTCACCCAAATCCAAACATTATTTTTCCCTAATATCTAAATATCTGTGTTATAGGTTGGTCTGTGGCTTTTAACAGGTAATTAATTTTGAAAGGCCACAATGAAAATTTTAATTGGTTGTTCCACATCCTTTACAATGATCCCTACAATATTTAATTAAATATCTATCAAAGAATAATTAATTAATTAGGCCACAGATGTAGGGAAACACCTCATCAGTCACAGAACTCTGTTTTTTTTCCATATTCGCTTTTTTTAGGTAAAAAACCTAATCACTAAGAGAAATCATATACTACATTTTCTTCAGGCTAGACTCTTAAATCTGTTAACTAAGGTTTTATAAAAGCCACTTATTTGGTTTCCCTGCTTCATACCATCTCACTACCAATCACCCATACTATCATCAGTTTTCTTGCTAAATATTGGCTTAATTCAGTTCTTCCCTTCTTAAAGACATTTTTAATCTTTGACAAACCCCAACTCCTTAATGTGTTTCATTAAGGCCCATATAATCTGTGATCAACCCACCTCCCTGTATTTGTCTCCTGACATATCTTCAGACTCATCCTTAGTTTTTCTCCATCTTCTAAACTTATAAAGTCCTTTATTTCTTTTAAGGTTTTACATATGTTATTTTTACTTCCTTTAGCCTCTTGAAATGCCTGTTTATTCTTTAAGGCTCAGCTATAAATATCACCCCTTACAGGTTTTATTGGTCAAAGTTAATAAGCCGTCCTTTGTGCTCTGACAGCTCCAAGGGATATACTACAAAATCATTATAGTACTTTCTAACTTGTACCAGAATGTCTGTATCCTCTGCCAGTCTATATGCTTTTAAATGACCACGGTTGTGTCTCAATGATTTTAGATAGCATTCATGAGTTCTAGCCATCAAACATAGTTTGAGAGTGAATAAATGGATGAACAGATGATTGAATGTTTTGAGTGAATGCAGGAATGAATGAATGGATACATGAATGTTGACAAAAAAGCAATCCAACAGAAATTATCTAGGGTTTTTCATAGCTCTTTCTGGGTCCAGCAGTAAACATCAATTGAATTTTCCTGCCCACATTTTACTGTGAATAGCATCTACTTCAAACTTCATGGTGACAGCCATGAACTCTTGAAAGCAATGTTTTAAAAACATGATTGAACCTCATTGGTCCAGCCAAATAAATGTAAGTGGACATCTGGTTTATGTTAGCTAAATTAGCTCTTCCAAATAAACTTGGATCTGACATTCAGAGATCTCATCCTCAGTTGTTTAAAAACAATAACAAAGAAAGAAGATAGATACATTATCAAATGAAGCTAGAATTGGTTTTATTACAAGCAATCAAAATAATCCCAAATAATATGGCATCCATTTAAAGAGATGAAGCACTAACATAAAAATTTCTTCTGATACTTTAATTAAAAGATCCTCAAGAGCAGTCTATAAAACATCTCCTCTCTATAGTTTTATATCAATATTCTCAAATTCAATCTCCTAGCTTGCATTTTCTTCTTTTAAAGTGACATTATTTCTTTCTAATTATTTCCCTATATTATCTCTGTCCAATCTTCCATCTCTTGATACCTTTCTTAAGCCCAGACTTATCTGTAAGTGGTCTGTAACTCTAGTCAAGAAACTTATCTGCTTAATCTTGTATTAATGCAACAATCTGTGCTCTTTATTTATATCCTTGCAGGTATCTGGCAAACTATTAATCACCCAAAAGTGCTGAATTATTATAGTTACATGTTTAGCAGAAATCATATATTGCCTGGTTGAATATGGTTTTCAAATAGTTTCTTTCAACCCTACTAATATATTGGTTATTATTTAGTTTTTAACATATATTTCTGTATATTCTCTGCCTGTGTGTGAGCTCATCTTGGCTTGCCAGCTCTCCTAAAATATCAGTATAGTTCACTTGATTTAATGGGCATTTATTGAGGGATTATTATTTATCAGTCCTTATATTAGTTATCTTTTTTCAACTGGTCAAAATTTAGAAAGAGAGCAATATATAAAAATAGGCAATTGTAGTAAAGTCTATTACTGAGGTGTGCATTATAAGCAGATCAATCAGCATGAACAGAAACATCAATCTGGTGATATGAGTAATGGGAACTACAATTATTTTCTGTAACTTGTGAATTTGTGGCAATATGGATAATGGTAGAAGACACTGGATAGGTAGGCAAGTGTACAGTTTATGAAGATCTTGGTCTTTACCCTGTAAGTAATGAGTATTTCTTAAAATGTTGTCACTAATACTATTAGCTACATGTTTTGTCCCCCTTGACCCCTGCCAAAATTCCTATGTTTAATCCTAACACTCAACATGTTGTTATTTGGGTGGATTGTCTTTTGGAGGTGATTAAGTCACAAAGGTGGAGATCTCATGAAAGGGATTAGTACCCTTATAAAAGAGACCCCAGAGATTCCTCTTCTCTTCCACCATGTGAGAACATAACAAAAAAACATTCATCTATGAACCAGGAAGGACACTGAATCCAGCAGTGCCTTGATCTTGGACTTCCTAGCCTCTAGAACTATGAAAAATAAATTTATGTTGTTTATAAACTACCAATCTATGTTATTTTTTAGAAGCTTGTATGGACTAAGACAAACATAAATAATATATATTATCGGATATGTATTTATTGACATTTTTGCTTATTTTTGTTAAAAAATAGCAGTAATCCGATAGACAAATGTTTTGCAATCCCACTCTTTATTATAATCACTGATTAATAGTTTAGTATCAGTATTTAACATTTCCCTATATACTTAATATATAATAAACATATTAAATCTTGATGCACATACATTTCTGCATTTCCTTTTGTCATTTAACATATTATAGAGTATTAAGAATGTCAGTACAGTACAATACAATATTGAGAATACTTTCTGCCTTCTTTTGTAATGGCTACAGAGCATGTATTTAATTTTTTGTATGCTACATACTTTATTTAACCATGTCTCTTAGTAATATTTAAATTATTTCTATTAACTTATTCAAATTTTATTTACGCATACAACTCCCTTTACGTATCTGGTCTGTTTGTACTTTTCTCCTCTAGGATAAGGTCTGGAAATTCAGGGCAAAGTCAGGGTTAGCACATTGAATGATTTCAGAGGACACATTCTCATGATTTGTGGGAAGAATGACCCTGAAATTGGGTAGAGCATAGTTTCCAACTTCCCAATCCACACTTTGAATGCTGTTTTTACAATGCCCTTTGCTATGCACCAGATGTTCTAAGTACTTTACATGTAAAAACTCATTTATTTCTAACAACAACCCCATGTAGGAGGTATTTTACATATGAGAAAATGGATGCTTACAGAGGTTCAGTGATTTATCCATGGTCTTATAAGCCTTCAGTGAATGACAAGTGAACTTGTATAGATAAATACAGTGAAATGTCAGTTTTGGATAATCAGGGATTGCAAAATAGCCTTCAAAATCCAGGGTTAGAGCACTTTCTAAAAGCAAAGGAATCAACACTGAGTCCACAAAAATTACCGTTAAGAAAGACAAAAAAGCTGATGAAATTCCCTTCTGCAACTCCCCTGAATTCACCATATCAGAGAAGTGGGACGGAATTCTCTGGCCAACACTGGAAGCTGTAAATCTGGGACTTGTGTCGTGGCATTAAATTATAGTGTCAGAAATAAGAATCTAAAGCCCGTCAGTGGTATAAATAACTGAAAAGAGATTACAGTCTAAAACGGGCTGCATACATATTTAAAAAGTGCTGTGTATACCGCTTGGGAAAATATATGATGCTAAATCTAATAGCCCCATCTTGCTTCCCAGCTCTTGAGCAGTAATTTAAAACCTCAGCATTTTGAAGGAGGAAGAAAAGGACTGCCTATCATGAACACATGTAAGTTAAAATGCACTAATGATTGCCATGGTATAAATGAAGGAATGTATCTCAGATCCATGTTATTCTTTATTTTGTAATAAATGTTGAGTTAAACAAATTTGTTAAGTTAAATAAATATGATGATCCTGCAGTGGTCAGATTTAAAACATAATCTTTTGTATTGCATGTGTTTCTACCCTCATCTTACCTTTTCTGGGTGGTGTAAGAGGGGAATGGATGAGACACTTAAAATGTGTTTCAGGCTCAACAGGACAATATAAAGGCATATCCACATAAACTTTTAAAAACATTTTATAATATACTATAGCAGGTTAATTTGTTAGTGAAATATTTGCCCCTAATATCATCATATTTTATTATGGAGAAAAACATACAGGTTTTAATTAGTTGGTTTTGGCATAAAAATGATAAAGGTGGACTTTTGTATTAAAAGAAGTCAGAATCATGAAATAATTTCATCTTGCTTATTGGCGCTCATTAAAGTTTCCTGAAAGCATATTTTTAAGAGAAATTGAGAGAAACCTGACCAGTAAAGAGGATTCTTCTTCTTCTTCTTCTTCTTTTTTTTTTTTTTTTTACTTTACAATACTGTATTGGTTTTGCCATACATTGACATGAAGAGGATTCATTTTAAAGGTTCTGTATTTCTGTGAACTGTGCCATTTTTATGAGCAGTTGAATTGTAGATACTCTTAGTTGATGAGTTACAAACTTCTATGTCACCTTTAAACATCCAAAAATTATTTAGTTTTTTTTTTTATCATGAATAGTTTTGTTGCTGAGTACTCTGGGGAAAATTATGTTAAATGGGAGAGCTCTGAATCTTCCTAAAACATCACTCCTCTTGTATTTTCCCCTTGTTAAGAATTGACAATAGTTCCCTTGTGTTCATCAAACTGTTCAGGATGCTCACTGCATCATTGGAGACTCTCCGACATAAGCCCCGTCAAGGGCTAGAAGAGGGACTTCCCTGATGGTTCAGTGGTTACGACTGCACTTCCAATGCAGGGGATGCAGTTCTATCCCTGGTTGGGGAACTAAGATCTCACACGTGGCACAGCCAAAAGAATAAAAAAAAAAAAAAAGGCTAGAAGGAACTGAATGTGGGCAAATACTGGATTTCAGCAAGCAGAGGGAAGTGGATACTCTATGTCCGTCCTGCCAGAGGATAGATACATGTGTAGAACTCTATTCACTTGACATGTAGTATAAATGGTTAAGAAGGGCTACGTATTATGAACTACAATCTTAGTATTGGTCTTTTCCCCCACTATATCATGTTTGCCTGTTTTCCCTGGTGGCTCAGAGTGTAAAGGGCCTGCCTCCAATGCAGGAGACCTGGGCTTGATCCCTGGGTCAGGAAGATCCCCTGGAGAAGGAAATGGCAACCCACTCCAGTACTCTTGCCTGGAAAACCTCATGGACAGAGAAGCCTGGTAGACTACAGTCCATGGGATTGCAAAGAGTCGGACACGACTGCGCAAGTTCACTTTTCTCTGTTGCCAGTTCTGATTATATTATTTGTTGTCAGTTCTTCTCTAAAAATTGATCCCTGTTGAAAATCAGAATTCTGAAAAGGAAAATATGTCACATTCAACCAATTAATTGCAATGGTTTAAAGATGGAGGCTTTCCCAGGTGGCTCAGGGGTAAAGAATCCACATGCCAGTGCAGGAGATGCAAGATACCTGGGTTCAATCCCTGGGTGGGGAAGATCCCCCAGAGGAGGAAATGGCAACCCACTCCAGTATTCTTGCCTGCAGAATCCCATGGACAGAAGAGCCCGTGGGCTACATTCTATGAGGTCACAAAGAGTCAGACATGACTGAGCACACACACACACAAAGATGGAATTGTTTATAAAGATACAGAGAGAGATAAGAATATCCGCATGGGTTGGTTAAGCATTCAAGAACTAGCTACATTAAGGCTGACCGAAAGGACAGCAAAAGGGAACAGAGTTTCTTCAGTATGATGGCAGCTGTGGCCATTGAGTGTAAGCATTCGCTAGGAACTGTGGTCACCGAGAGGAACACAGCCACTGTCTGTGTGAAGTCACTTCTCTCACGTGGTCAAGCAAGGTATCTGCACCCTTATGCTCACTGCAGCTTCGTTTATTAATACAGTAGCCAAGACTTGGAATAAACTTACATGGTCATTGATAGATGACAGATAAAAGAATATGAAAGGAAATGTTTTATATCTAACATATGTGTTATTAGGCCTTAAGAAAATTGTGTCATTTATAAAAATGTAGATGGACTTTGAGGACATTATTCTAAGTGAAATAACTCAGAAAGAGAAAGATAAATACTGCATGATCTCACATGCGGAATCTAAAAAAAAAAAAAACAACACTCATGGAAAGAGAGATGAGATCAGTGTTTGTCAGAGATGGGGAGGGAGGTGGAATAATCAGATAAAGTAGTCATAAAAAACACAAACTTGTAGTTAAAAGGTAAGTGACTTCTAAGGATGTAATGAACATGATAACTAAAGTTGACAATGACTCTCTTGTGTATTTGAAAGCTGCTAAGAGAGTGCATGGGCTTCCCAGGTGGCGCTAGTGTTAAAGAACTTGGCTGCCAATGCAGGAGATGGAGTTTCAATCCCTGGGTCAGGAAGATCCCCTGGAGGAGGGCAGGAAAGCCACTCCTGTATTCTTGCCTAGAGAATCCAATGGGCAGAGGAGCTTGGTGGGCTACAGTCTGTAGAGTTACAAAGAGTTGGACACAACTGAATGGACTTATTAGCACACATGCATGGAAGAGAGCACATCTTTATCTTTCTCATCACAGGAGAAAATACTTTATAACTATATGAGCTGATGGACGTTAACCAAACTTATTTTGGTAATCATTTTGCAATGTATACATATATCAAATCATTAGATTGTACACCTTAAACTTACACAGTGTTATATATCAATTACATCTGAATAAAACTGAGGAAAAATGAATCATGAAAAATGCCATCTGGACTAACAAATCCATTTTCCCACTCATTATCCATTCTTGTCATTCTTTTAGATTTAAAAAACAAACAAACAAACAAAAAAACAAGCAAAAAGCCCTGTGTTACCACCAAGGGAATCAGAGTCCTGTCGGCTACTCCTATCATTGTAGGGTGATCAGTTAGTCCTACTATTACTGGGATTTCCATTGTAAAACTAGATATAGCCTGTGCTCTACATGTAGGGAAGCAGGAGAAGAGACTGTATGGAATGGGGTGGGCTTGGGGACAATAAACCAGGTGTGGTCTCTGCTTTTTAAACTGGCTACAGGAGTTAGACCGATAATCATAGAACCTTACTCTAATTTATTTTTCTCTGTTCCTCTTATATCTTACTAGATCATAGCCTATAGAGGTTTTTTAACCTGATGGGATAACCTTCATTGCTTGTAGCTCAAAGTCCTCAGTGATGTTCTCTTTATTAGATTGCAGTTATTGATGTACCATTATTTTTGGTTAGGAAGTAGTGATGTATACCAATGAGCCTATGGATTCCAGGTAAAAATTTCATTCCTCCATTGAAGGACAATCAACTTTCCCTTGGACAATAGGATTCATTCTCTCTTAGGCACTAAGACCTGTAAAGTCACCAAGTGCAAGATTTTAAGAAATGGAAGCAAAACATCCTTAAGTAGAAAATACTGTTAAATGCGTTGTTGAAAGGCCTCTTGGTGTCAATGGTTTGGGGTAACATCCCAATGCTGCCCCTATGTGGGTGGCATTCGTAAGTTGCAATGCATCTCTAAACCTTAGGTTTTCCATCTGTAAACCAAAATACTATATAATCTTGAAGACTGTTGTAACCCTAATCTCTGATTGTTTCATTATATGATTATAATGCTAATTCA
>SJYQ01002578.1:176419-188850 GCA_006410935.1 Redunca redunca | reverse complement strand
AGGGAGAGGGTGGGATGATTTGGGAGAATGGCATTGAAACATGTATAATATAAGAAACGAATCACCAGTCTAGGTTCGATGCAGGATACAGGATGCTTGGGGCTGGTGCACTGGGATGACCCAGAGGGATGGTATGAGGAGGCAGCGGGGAGGGGGGTTTAGGATGGGGAACACATGTACACCCGTGGCAGATTCATGTTGATGTATGGCAAAACCAATACAATATTGTAAAGTAATTAGCCTCCAATTAAAATAAATAAATTTAAATTAAAAAATAAAACTCACTGGACACACACACACAAAATAAAAAAAAAAATAGAAACCAGAACTGCCTTGAAAGGGCATAATATATATTTGGGTAAATATTTAGCCAGACTCTCTTCTAAGTGCTCTCAACATTTTTAAACTTGTTTAAACATATGTTATTTTTCTTTTTAAATATTTATTTTCTTGGCTGCATCAGGTCTCAGTTACAGCACTCATATCTGATCTTCATTGCTGCAGGCAAGATCTTTAGTTGCAGTATTTGGGATCTAGTTCTCGGACAAGGGATCCCCCGCATTCGGAGCTTGGAGTCATAGCCACTAGACCACCAGGAAATTCTCTAAACATAAATTCTTTTTTTTTTTAATTATTTTGTATTGGGGTATTCAGTTCAGTTCAGTCACTCAGTCGTGTCCAACTCTTTATGACCCCATGAACCACAGCACACCAGGCCTCACTATCCATCACCAACTGCTGGAGTCTACCCAAACCCATGTCTGTTTAGTCGGTGATGCCATCCAACCATCTCACCCTCTGTCGTCCCCTTCACCTCCTGCCCTCAATCTTTCCCAGCATCAGGGTCTTCTCATATGAGTCAGCTCTTCACATCAGGTGGCCAAAGTATTGGAGTTTCAGCTTCAACATCAGTCCTACCAATGAACACCCAGGACTGATCTCCTTTAGGATGGACTGGTTGCATCTCCCTGCAGTCCAAGGGACTCTCAAGAGTCTTCTCCAACACCACAGTTCAAAAGCATAGCTGATTAGCAATGTGATAGTTTCAGGTGAATAGCAAAGGGACTCAGCCATACACATACATGTATCTATTCTTCCTCAAACTCCCCTTCCATCCAGGCTGCCACATAACTTTGAGCAGAGTTCCTTGTGCCTGCTGCTGCTGCTGCTGCTGCTAAGTCGCTTCAGTCGTTGTCCAACTCTGTGCGACCCCAGAGATGGCAGCCTACCAGGCTCTTCTGCCCCTGGAATTCTCCAGGCAAGAACACTGGAGTGGGTTGCCATTTCCTTCTCCAATGCATGAGAGTCAAGAGTGAAAATGAAGTTGCTCAGTCGTGTCCAACTTCGCGATCCCATGGACTACAGCCCACTAGGCTCCTCCTTGTGCCTAACCACATATTATTGAATGAAATTTTGGAGTGCTATCGCCTTCTCCGAATATGTTGTCAATTATGGGGTAGTCTAATCAAGAGCATTAAGTGTATAAGTGGCTGAGAAGACATTATAAGAGCAGTGTATGATGGAGACTAGCAAATTAATAAATAAGCGAATATGGGCTATATTAAATGGTCATATATGTTGGGAGAAAAATAAAGCAGGCAAGAGTGAGCAGGTTTAAAGGCAGAGGGGGCTGTTTATTTAGGTTTATTTGGATTTTATTAGATTTGTTATGAGGAGGTGTATCAGGCAAGGCATACTATACCTCACATTCAGAGGACAGAGGAAGTAAAAGAACAGTCACAAGTAAATTATGTAAATGTTCCAGAATGAAGGTCTTTTCATCTGATACACTTGAATAGTCTTCTTTCTAAGAATAGGGACATTTCAATACTTCAAAAAGGCTTCTAAGACTGAAAGGCTATTTTTGCTCTTTTCATCAAGGCCTAGATTCATCAAGCCTTAACCGTCAGCACATTGTTATCTTGTCTTAGTCACTTATCTTGGCTCTGAGCGACATATACCGTCTTCCTAGTGCCTCAGCATTAGCTCTGGGAATCTCGCAGGACCAGGGCCAGAGTACCTTTCTGTTACGACCACCTGAGGGCCATTTGCAGAGAATCGTTGCAGGCTTGCTCAGTCATGTCCAGCTCTTGGTGACTCCATGGACTGTAACCTGTCAGGCTCCCCTGTTTATGGGATTTTCCAGGCAAGAATATTGGCGTGAATTGCCATTTCCACCCCCAGGGGATCTTCCCAACCCAGGGACTGAACCTGCATTTACTTCATTTCAGGCAGATTCTTTACCACTGCACCACCTGGGAAACGCCTTGCAGGAAACAGGACCTCAACCTCTTTTTGTACTCCACTCCTGGCCTGAACTAGGCCTGAACCGAGTAGCCTGTTTTTGGACTTTGTCTCTGGAGGCAGTTTGTCAGAAAGGAAAAATTGTGAGTTGTGGAATCAGGTAGACATGAGGCTGCAATCCATTTTCATCCTTGGTTGTGTGTGATCAGGCAGTGACTAAGGCTGTCTGCACACTGATTTTCTTCAGCTGATAATAATGATTGTGAATTTTTACTTTTAGGGCCTCAGAATCATCAGGAGGACTGGTGAAAACGCAGATTGCTTGACCCATTTCCCAGAGTTTCTAGTTAAGTAGGTCTGAGGGTGGAGAGAAAATTTCACATTTATAACAATCTGCTAGATTATGCTGCTGCCATTTAGTGGGCTGCACTTTGAAAATCACTGATATAAAATTGTGAATATTGAAGTCGACCATATATTTACTCTATTTCCACAGACTCTGTACCAGGAAATGCCTCTTGGAGTGGTTTTCCTCCTATGACCAGTCCAGGCCATGATGACTCGGTACCTAAATCTTCGACCTCAACTTAGGCCCCGAGTCCAGCTTCCTTGCACATTTGTTAGAGCTCACAGCTTAAAGGGACCACCAGGCACTAAATTGCTTATGTGAACCTCTCAACTACAACAGGCTCGCCCCTAGCATTCTTATTAATGCTCTTATATTCTTTGACCTTCAGTTATCATATTTGTTTCCCTTATAATATAGATGTTTTTATAAATAAACTTGACTCTTAATGAAATTACCTTTTCTAAAGGACAGCAAGCCACAAAGCTATGCACAGCTTTCAAGCTGTTGGCATCATTTTATATTAAATTGCTAATTGTTATTAATTACCCTGGCATTTCTGGAAAGAACATTAATCTTGGCAGAGTCATTTTGTATTTGAATAGGAGCATCATTTGCCTCCCATCAAAAGGAATTTCTTTCTTGAGGGCTATTCATAAATGTGTCATTTATTGTAAATCACCACTTATGGGAACGAAATATAACATCTGGAGGAACATTGGTAAGGTCAGAGATGTCAGGGCTCATTTCAGCCCCCTTATATTTAGATCATTACTCTGTTCCCTTGCAGCACTATTAGAAGAGGAATACTGTTAGAAGAAGGGAGCAAAGTATTTCAATACTGGAAAACTAAACGGGCATAAATACTGTCAATGATAATGTGTGTGCTCATGTCCAACTCTTTGCAACTGTAGCCCACCAGGCTCCTCTGTCCATGGAGAATTCTCCAAGCAAGAGCACTGGAGTGGGTTGCCATGTCATACTCCAGGGGATCTTCCCAATCCATGGATTGAACCTGCATCTCCTGTGTTAGCAGGTGGATTCTTTACCTCTACACCACCTGGGAAGCCCATCAATAATAATAATAACAATAACTGGTAAAGGCATTGATTCCTATCATACACCTGACAATATGATTAGTGCTTTACACACATGATCACTTTTAATCTTTACAATACAATGAAGTGGTATTACTATTAATCCCATTTTACATATGAGAAAATTGAATTTTAGAGTAAATAAATTGTTCAGCATGGATCAGCTGGTAAATGAAAAGGCTGGGACTTGCATTTAGGTCAGATTTGAATTTGTCAATTTTTGTGACAGAACCTGAGTTATTAATTGCAAATATGACATACTCCTTTGGAAAGTTAAGAGATGATAGACATGCACGGTAAAGAGCAAGGCTGATTGTAACACTGATATACTAGTCTCAAAATAACTTAACAGCTGAAACCAGAAGAAATGAATAATTGATTACATGGGAAAAACCTGGGAAAATCTAGAATCTGAGCAGAAGCAGTTGAGTGTAAATTTTCTAGCACATGCGTTGTCACAACTTTTAGCCAGTACTTGCTAAAGGCCTTAAAAGTAGCACTTAACTGTGTCTTACTTTCTCTAAACACGTATATTGATGACATACTTCCTACACTGTGTTGTGAGGATTAGACTATGTCTGTATGATCAAGCCACTCAGGATGGCTGTTCTCTTGCTCTCTGGACATTCCCTGATGTTACTGCCTGCTTCACCTGAACCTTGTTCACGTGACTGACCTTCCTACACACTTGGCCGTGCTTCAGTCGGTGATGGTTCTAACCTATTTACGTCAGAACATTTTCACCTGGAGAGTTTATCAAAGAAGCGGGGAGGGGTGCGCCCCTCTCCTGGTTTCCCTGGTAATGAAAGAGCCAACCTGACGTCCACTCCGCCTGTAATTAGTAACCTCCCCTCCATGACCCTAGGAGCTAAGGTGGTCAGCATGTCCTGTCCGCGGTGGGTCCTCGGTGAGACGTCGCTCCAGGACCGTACTTCACACAGGTAAGCTCCCTCGTCCGTTAACCACCGGCGTCTCGGTCGCTGACTCCAGGCTCGCTCTTTGGTCTTAGAGCGGGGCCTGCGCGGGGTTACGGGCCTGCGCGGTGCAGCCGGGCAAGCGGCCAAGCAGCGGGGAGACAGGAAACTCCCGTGAGCGCAAGATGTGGGAAACGAGGTCGCGACGCAGAGTTGCGGGGTCGGTCCCTGACGTGTGGGCCTGAAAGTTACAGGTGTAACCTCGGGGTAGCTGTTGTGTAATGTGGGGCCAGAAAGTTGTGGGGTGATCCTGAAAGTCGCAGAGGAAATCCCGGGGGGCGCTAACTTCTAGAATGTGGGGCTTTGTGGTGGCTTTCCTTGATGAATGGGGGCTGTCAGGTGAGTATGGAGAACTCACAGACACCCTAAGGCTGCTGGGGAGATGTCGGCTGCCATGAAATGGAAAGCAGTTAGACAGCAAGGCAGTAGCCACAGCTGTGGACTGGCCAGTGCGTTTTGCTCTAAGGCCACAGAGACTGAGCTAAAAAGCAAAGCAAAAGCTAATTTGAAAACTGATTCATGTTGCTATGAAACTGAGCCACGTGAATGTGAGTGAATCATGTGTATTACTATCCTTATTTACTCAAACTGAATTGGCTTTGTATTTAATTACTTTTTGGTATATCTTCCATCTGTGAGTTAACTATTTAAAAACTGAAAAAAAAATCCCTGAAAATGGCCATCATGAGAACCTTGACATTCTAAAATTGTTTTTTGCATTTGTCATTAAAAGTTAGCTTTCTAGAAGGAACTGCTACTTCTCTTGTGCCTTGGAGATGTAAGTGATCTACTTGGGCTCTGGGGGAATTAATTTCTTCTGAGTTCACTCTCAGGAAAAATGAGGCTTTTAAAATCTCTATCAGGAAAACTGAGATCTCTGGTACTAAACAGGATATATGTTGTCTATGTGTACTTTATAAATATGAGGTGTCTCAGCTTCAAAACGTCATTGCCAAGATTGGTTCATGGAGGAGATATGTTTAATTGACTTAAAAGAAATTAAGCTATGTGATTCTTATTAAAGAAACTGGCTCAAATGATTCTCATGGTTATATAATCTGGGAAATATTCAGTACTGAATAATCTGGTGTTGAAACTATCTTAAGTTTGTTGATTTGATTAATATAGACATGACTTTAGAGTCATCAGTGTTAAATACAACACTTCTGTTGTACCTAGGTTTACTGAAGGTCAAATACAATCTTATTATATTTGCTGCAAATTTGTCATCAAGGAAAATAGCTTGATGAAACTTTAAGTAAATGTAATTGAGAGTTTTAGGTAAACTCTATAGGAATAAATGTTTTAGAAATTTCTATCTAGAAATAAGTCTCTTGAGATTTTAGCAACCTGAAACGAACCTAAGTTAAATGAAGGGAATTCATTGACTGAGTCATTTTAAATAGAAATAATAAGGAACTTGGGAACATTAGTTGCTGGGCAGGTCTGAATTTACCTACATTTGCCTTCTTCAGAGAGGAAGACTAAATCATAAGTTCTCCAATAAAAAAATAAGGTATGACAAATAGTTACATTGTGATCAGGTGTTTAACCATGCCTTTTAAAGTCTTTTGTCATATATGTAGATGGTTATTGTATGCTAATACATTTGTGAAAGTGCTTCATTTTCAAGAAGATTCACAGGAAGTTCCTTCTGAAAAGTACAGGTCTCTGATCAATTTCAGATCATATTAGATAAGAAATTAAAGAATTCTAATAGAAAACCTGATGGCTTCATAAAATAAGTAGAAAGAATTGGTTACCAAGTGAAATGGTGAATACAGTTAGGATTTGTATGTTTTTTATCTGGAATATTAATAGTTTGATCTGTGTTTTCAAGATATAGGGAAGTCCTTCCCCCGTTAAGATTAGTTATGACTTCAGCAATTTGGTAAATTACTAGAAGTAAAACATTTTTCTTTCTGTCTGGTCCCTCCAGGAATTGCTCTTGGCTTCTGAGCAGCTTTATTAGGCTAGTGGGAAAGACTGTCTCTTGGCATGTGTGGTAACCTTTATTTTAGGGACCTCTAGAAGAGGTCCACTGAGGTAGAGTCTGATGGCAGGCCTCTGGAATGCCTTTCTTGCTTTGAGAAGCCTTTTGGGAATTCAGTCTGAGGCTGAATTTCACCACAACTAGGTTGGAGAAGCCTGTGTGGTCAATTGAGCAGACTTATTTTGCATACAAATTAGCCTTGATTTGGTATGTTGGGTGGTGATGAGGATACTTGAGGGAGAAAAATATTATGTTTTGGTGGATATTAACTTCTACACATGTTCACTGAAGTCTATATATATGAAATCTATTGTGTTAGCCACACTTTTGCCCTGATATTCAGAAGAAAAACATTATCTATTGAAGTTGTCAGGGCTTCCCTGGTGGCTCAGACGGTAAAGCGACTGCCTGCAATGAGGGAGACCCAGGTTCGATTCCTGGGTCGGGAAGATCCCCTGGAGAAGGAAATGGCAATCCACTCCAGTACTCTTGCCTGGAAAATCCCATGGACAGAGGAGCCTGATAGGCTACAGTCCATGGGGTTGCAGAGTTGGACATGACTGAGCGACTTCACTCACTTTCACAGAGCTCTGGACAGAGCCACAAGCTCTGCTAACGGAGCACTGGTTCCTTGGGGGAAGAGATTTTGTTTTTTTGTTTGTTTTTTGTTTTTATTGAAGTTGTCACAGAATATAACTACTTACGATGTATCACTGCTTGCTTTAAGTCTGCCACTAAAAGCGCATGTACAATGTTTGTAACAATTTGGTGTAAGGGATAAAATGTATAGTCTATAAAATGTTTCCCCTTAACATACCTCTGAATTTACTCACCATTTCTGATCAGTTTTCCTCCAACATCGATAACTAGGAAAATAGGAAGGAAGCCTAGTACCAAGGATCACGATCTGGTCCAGGGCATGTAACATTCACTCTGGCTTCAAGGTATGTGCACTTGGTCTACTGAAAGATTTGCAATGAAAATGGGAAAACAATGGAAAAAAATTCATATGTGGAGGTATTAAGTCATTCTGGTCTATAAATTATTTAGCTTAAACTTTACAGTGACCTGTTTTGTGGCATATGGAACACACATTGTATATCTGCTTTGGCCATTGTGGAAAGGAATACATTTGAAAGTCAAAATGTTGTACGGGTGGTTCAGACAGCCAAGGTAAAACTAGGTGGTCATTATAGATGTGATTTTTGTACAAATTCCTGTATTATTGAAAACCTGAGTTTTCTGAACTGCATTGCAAACCAGGACAAAAACCATATTCAGGTGTGGTGTCATCTTAAATGCATTACTGCTTGTATTTTGCTTGCCATGGTCTCCCCTGTGTTGTGCTTGTTAAATGTCTTACGTTTTATCCCTACCTTGAGTGATGGAAATCCATTTAAGGACTGGGTACCAACATTGGCTTCACAGCGAAATAAGTCTAATTGCTGGGATCTACAGTGAGATGCCACTGTCGTCTTCCTCTGGACTTCAATGAAAAATAGACCTGGCTAATGTGACCATGTGGGGACAATTGATAATGTGGGTGCTGGGGAGAGGGGAAGACCCTTACCTTCTCTCTGTCCAGAATGCCAATATAGCAGAAGGATCTCATAGATAAACATTACTATACAACACATCATACACTTTGCCAGGATGACTGCCCATAAGCCCCTGGGCTATGCTGTGTGGAATGGAATAAGCTGGCTTGTGGACACACAAGTCCACCTAGTGGGATTAACTGGTTTTCATTTAGAGAGAATGGGTCCACCCTGGTGGCACTCAGTATGACATGAGGTGGTAGACCTGTGCTGTGACTGCTGACTCCTGGCTAGGCCATCAGAATGTTTCTTTTAGAGCCAGAACCTTCACTTCTTATGGGGGTAGCTCTGGAATTGTGAAAACCAGGGGTGGCCAGACCTTCCTTATAGCTGTGCAGGTTGCTGCTGCCATGGACTCCCTCTCCGTTGACAGGCTTGGCTCCAGAATGTGCCCGTCCTGGCATGTGACTGTTGTTGGCATGCTAGGTATCTTATTTTTCATGCTCTTTGGCTGTTTGTTATCTATATTGTATTTGTGATATCTGATTGCAGTGCCTTTCTGCATACCTGGCCCCAGGGATATCGTGGAGACCAGGATTGTAAAGGGTTGTGCAGGTTGTATAGGGGTGGGGTGTATCATCAGGCCACCCAAGATGGCTGTTCTCTTGCTCACACATCCCCTGCTCCACCAGTGCCTGCTTCACCTATACTCACCTTACTGAACTCCCTACATACTTGACTCTGGCTCCAGCTAGTGTTTGCTCTAATCTTTGGATCAGAACGTCTCCACCATGAGAGTTTACCAAAGAGGTGGTGAGGGCCATACCCCTCTGCTAGTTTCCCTGGTAACCAGTGAGCCAACCTGATGTCAGTTCCCCATATGACTGATAACTTCCCTCGTCCCCCTGGGGGCGAAAGCTGCTTCCATGTCCTGCTCCTGATCTGCCACATGCGTTGGGGGCTCACTTCAGGACCTTGTTTCAGATGTGTAAGCTCCTTCATTAAACCATTGATGTCTCTGTTGCTGACTCCGGGCTCTCTCTTCGGTCCTGAAGCTGAATATGTACAAGCCTTGCAGGCCTGTGGGATGTAGCCCAATGATATCAAATAAAATAATATTTTGAGACTAATGGTTGATTTGTCATGAGAATTATGTAAATAGTAACTTGTTTGAGAAAGCTAACAAGTGATGGGGTACATTTGATAGTAATAAAATTCCGGAATATTATAGCTTTGATAGATAGATGGTCGTGAGAAAATTCCAGAATGCTATATATATAGCTTGAACAACACGATTCAAGTAAAGGCTACCACATATGTTTGAGAAGGGTTGCCCAGAATGAATGGAGCTTAGAGTGCATTGGGGTCTGTGAAAGGAGATATGTGGAAAGAAAGATGGTGAACTTTTTTGAAGGAACCTGTATGCCAAGTCAGAGAAGGTACACTTTGCTCTGTACGTAAAACTGAACAACTGAGAAGGTTGTAAAAGTGATCTGTCGTGTTTAGAGCTACTCCTATCAAAATGTGGACTGAAATATAATGCATAAATTGGTGCAGAGTAAACTCATGGAGAGAAGTTGGTTAGGCTTCTGCTCTAATGACACACAGGAGAGAGGAAATGGTCATCCATGTGTTTGAAATGAAAATGGGTAGTTGGGAGTAGAAAGTCTGCATGCGGTACTGGAACCTGGTGAACAGATTGGAAAGGAAGCCCAGGGATAAAAAGGAGGCAAAGGTGATTAAGGTTTGTTATCTGAGTACTGAGCTTTGATTAGGAAAAGAACATCTTCCTTTCTAATGAAACTAGGTCCACGTAGCCTCTTTTCGTGGAATAATGAAAATATTCTAGAATAATTTTTATTGGATGCTTACAAAGAACCATTTCATACACATTATAGCATTTTAGCCTTATAAAAACCTGATAAAGTTGATATTGCTCTTCTCAGTTTAGGTATTAGAAGGGTGAGTGGTGTAATAACAAGAACATGCAATAACAAATTCTGACTGTAGTTTAGGATTACTTGATGTTAGAACTTAATATTCTTTCTAATACTCCATTGTGCATCTCAAAGAATAAAGTGTAGCATTTTGCAGGTAAGTGTTTCCCTGCAGGTCTGAGTGAATATATTGAGGAGATTATCCTAAGGACAATGGGAGTCATAATTTTCTATATGTTAGGATTAAGTTCCCCCAAAGCATTGGCATAATTTTAATAACTCCTATACTGATATAATATTTTGTAGTTTAAAAGATTGTTTATACTTATAAAATCAATATAGTCTTATATTAGTCCTGTTAAATAACAAAGCAGTTAGTAATATCAACATTTTGCAGGGGATGACACTGAGGCTAGATGAGATGACAAATAACATCCAAGTTCATGCATTCAGAAAATAGTAATGTTGACTCTAGAAGTCAGTCTCTAAATCACTCCCAATGCCATTTCCTGTATTTCAAATAGTTGTAAGTAAAAGACAGTAACTTACCCTGTCACCAAAAAAAAAAAAAAAAAAAAGCCAATAAAAGATAGAATTAATATCAGAAAGAATTTGTGGTTGTTGTTCAGTCGCTAAGTTATGTCCAACCTCTTTGTGATCCCATGGCCTGTAGCATGCCAGGCTCCCCTGTCCTCCACTTTTTCCCAGGATTTGCTCAAATTCATGTCCATTGAGTCATTGATGTTATCTAACCATCTCAGCCTCTGTTGCCCCCTTCTCCTTTTGCCTTCAGTCTTTCTCAGCATCAGGGTTGGAAAGCACAGATATTCTTTATACACACCATTTTGACAGTAAGTTGAAGGAGGAGGGGATATGGCATGAGACATTTTTCCTTTCTGTGTTGTAGTAGTCAGACTCCCGCACAAAGTGCTCTTGGCATCAGTGGTCACTACCATTATATTAATACCTACTTGGGGAGACTTCTCCTTCCAGTTAAAATAGGGTAACAAAATTAGATTTTATCTTTCTTCTCGGAACAATCAGCACATTTTCAGAACTCTGGAAGTAAGACAAAGAAGGATAGTGATATCTGAGAAATGGAAACAAATGATATGAGTTCAGCTTAAAGTCTTGTGATAATTGTTAAGCTTCTGAGTAGTGAAAGGATACTGAGGCACAGCCCAGGAGACTCTGTGAGATGAGGGAGATTGGAATAAGAGTGTAAATTCACAGGATAAAGTGTGAAAGAGGAGAAAACTTAAGAGTGAGAAATACAGATTTCTTACGGGGGAATTCACAAGAAATCAATTGAGTACCGATTAAGGCATAAGTTGTGAAAAAAATGTACAAAACTGGGAAAAATTATCCACAATCTTAGAGCCTGGCATTGACAGAGAACCAGGAATAATGCCAGTTCCCATCAGACTCATTTGGTTTGGGGCGGAGCACACAAATGAGACTTGGCTGTGTAGCAGGAAGAAATCGGCTGTAGGATTGGCAGTGTTTCAGTCCTACCTAATGTGCAACAGCAAGATGTGAAAGGGTAAAACTACTTACAACCTAATTATATGTGTTCCAGAACAAAGCTCAGAATACTCATGTGACTATATAAATTATCCAGGACCAAAAAGGTAAAATCGCATCCAATTAAAAATTATCAGTTGCTCAAAAGAAGCAGAAAAATAGAAGCTTTCATGAATAACTAAGTCAACCATAACTGACATAGCTATTAGAATTAAGAGAGAAGGAAACTCCAAGAGTTTTATAATTACATTACAAACTTAAGTTTGAAAACTTAAGAGACTTGAAAGATAAGTATGACCAAGATTGAATTCTGGTTATGAAAACTGCAGTGTCTGAGATGGAAATCTTACATATAAGATTAATGGCAGGTTAATATTGAAGAAAAGATTAGTGAACTTAGAGACATAACAATGAACTATCCAAAATAAACTAGAGAAAAAGGAATAATAAAAGCAAATGAGCAGACCATCACTTAGCTGCAGGATGATAGGAAGTAGCCTAATACATGTGCAATTAGAATCTCTTATAGGAATGCCAAAAGATATTTGAAAATATAATGGCCCCAAATTATATACACATAAATGCAAAAAATGTAATGACCTCAAACACAAGAATATTAGGAAAAATGTTACCAATATACATCATAATCAAATTAATCAAAACCAGTGATAAAAAGAAACCTTTAAAAAGAGCTTAAAGTATATATTTAAGTATAGAGGAATGAGAAAATAAGGATATAGAATTATAGCATATTTTCTTATCAGAAATAATGAAAGTG
>SJYQ01002578.1:163572-175987 GCA_006410935.1 Redunca redunca | reverse complement strand
ACTTCACTTTCACTTTTCACTGTCATGCATTGGAGAAGGAAATGGCAACCCACTCCAGTGTTCTTGCCTGGAGAATCCCAGGGACAGGGGAGCCTGGTGGGCTGCCATCTGTGGGGTCACACAGAGTCGGACACGACTGAAGCGACTTAGCAGCAGCAGAGGATGATATATGATTTACACCTAGATATTATATCCCTTGGAGATTCTTTATCTCCTTGAGCCTCAGTTTCCTAATGTGGGGGAAAATAAAGGACATGGGGGGAAATAAAGGACTTAGGGAAAGTCCAGCTATTCTCTTAAAGACAGTGTAGGAATTAAATACAGATAATGCATGCTAATGTTTCTGGCTCTTAATTCTAAATATCATAACTTATCTTCCTCTTTTTAAAGAAGAGTCTCTCCATTGCATCTCTCCAAGAAGATATAACCCTAGTGTTCTCTTTTGTACAAAAGTAAAGTTATATATACATTTAATAATGTTAGAGTTGAAAGTTACCTTAAAGATCATTTGGTTTCAAAACTCGTATATCCATGATTGTAAAATGCTACAGTGCACAACCCCCCAAAAAAGGAACTGGATAATTCAAGCCTGCCTGGAAATTTCTGTGGCTCTCAAACCATTATTTTTTGTGCCATGAATTGTGTTTTGGGTTGGCCAGAAACTTCATTGAGGTTTTTTTCCATCAGATGTTACAGAAAATCCCAAAGGAACTTTTTGGCCAGCCCAATATAATTAGTAGAAACCTCCTTTGCTCTCCAAGAGCTCAGCGGTCCTGATTCTTCAGGAAAACTGTCTGCTGTTCGTAGGCTATTTCATTATTGCTCCCTTGCCTTGAGAAGCCGATTCCGTCTCCCCTGCTGCTCTTTGCCAGTCTGACTGCTCCGAGTAATGAGGTCCAACTGGCAGCCCCAAGTTTCTCCTGTCATTGTGACTTTTTATTTGTATCTTTGCCTGAGCTTCCTTTTGTCAATAGAAATCAAGTCGAGAGCCATCATTTCCAAGCAGCCCAGCCAGGCTCTACACTTTTAATGACATAATTTCACCAGGAAGTGAACAGATGCCTGATTGGGCTGGATAAATTGTCGAAATAGAGTTGAACTTTGGTCACAAGCTGATGCAACCTGCTGGGCACTCATAAGGGGAAGAGCGACTCTACTTCCTACAGGCATCCAGAGTCAGGCCTTGGTTTCCTTTCCCCTGGAGTTAAAATCTGCATAACCCCCTGGGGCCTCTCAGCAACTGGAATTACATAGGCATCTTCAGCTCTGCACAGCCTAAAGAAAGCATATATCTTCCCCTTCAGACTTGTTCTCTGACATCTCACTACCACTATCTCAAGTCCTGTTACAGGGAAGGAAGAGATGCTGAAGTCTGTGTGGGCAAATATAACGGGAAGAAATCGTGGAAGGGAAAAGTGAAAGGGTCTTGTCTGAATTAAGACTGGTCTGGAGACTTAACAATTACTATATCCTTTAATCATCGAATAGTCCTTTGAGATACCATTATTCCTATTCCTCAGATAAGGAAGCTGAGTTTTAAAGCAGGAGTCCCCAAACTCTGGGGTTTAATGACTGATGATCTGAGATGCAGCTTATGTAATAATAATAGAAATAAAATACACAAGAGTTGTATGTGCTTAAATCATCTCGAGGCCATCTGTGGAGAAAATGTCTTCCATGAAATCAGTCCCTGATGTCAAAAAGGTTGGGGACTGGAGTTTTAGAAAACTTCCATGACTCACTGAAGGGCACAGACCACATGAAAGTGGAAATAATTGAATTTTCATCTCATGAATGACAATGTAAATATATATTTGTTGCCAAATACATATTTATTAATATGTACATTGTTAAACACAGTAAAGGACAAATGTTAGCATGAAGTTCTTCTATATTTAAATTATCTTTCTAGACATAATCATTATAATGTCTTTAACACCCTAACAACTTGACTTTTTTTAATCAATTTAGTATTCAAGCAGTTCCATTTAAGGTTTTTCATGTCCCTTCATTCTCCCAAGCTTTAGATTTCCAGTTGCTTCAAAAGTTCAAAACAATATCAAAGCTGAGTTCAGGGACTGACAGGGAGGACTATAATGGATAATTCAGAATAAAAATTCTTCTTAATTGAAATAACCAACATTTATGTAGTGCATTACAAATTACCAAAACTACCCCTCTAGGTGATTTTATTCATCCTTACAAAGGAAATTCTATAAAAGAATATTTTTTTAATGGTTGAAACTGAAGCATTAGAAAAGGAAAAGTGCCTTCTAATACATCTAACCCTTACGTTTAACAAATTGATATTGGCTACTTAACAGAATTTAATCACTCAGCCAATAGACAACTAAGCAAGACACCTACTGTCTTGATCTGACTCTATCTATGTTCTTTTTGCTAAACATTTTGCCTCTTTTAAAGTAATCAATTGACCAATACACCACTATTAATTTCTCAGCTCTCTACAAGCTTCATAAAACCTGGACTATACCCGCTTTGGATTCCTTTCATCATTGGAATCATTCTTGCCACTTAAACTTAGCTAATATCAGCTGACATATTTCAATTATGATCAACATAGTTTGATCAATTTGTGATAGAGGTTATAGTAAGACTGCAGAAATAGCCACAGATTATCCCTTATCTCCCATGGCCTTTGAAAGTGCCCTCTCACATTGATACTGGAGCGGCCTTGTCACCTGTTTTGTCCAGCGGGCCATCACTAGAGTGAGCAAACAGACTTACAAAGCGCTCATATGTGAGGCTCACTGCTGTGGGAACTCTGCCGCTACCACAGTATGAAGGATACTCAGCCTGTTAATTATCCCAGGAGGCTCTTTCATCCTGAGCGTCTGAGAACCAGACTGAAGTGAGGTCATTCTTGATCATCTAGTCACCAGCCAACTGCCAGTTGACTTGAAACAGATGAGTAAGTCCAAAAGAGATCTGCCAAGTCAGACCAGAACTGCCACACGCCCCACAGGTCATGATTTGTTTAAGTGGTAGTTGTTTAAGCCACTAAATTGAAGAGTGTTAAATGTCAAAAGTGAACTAATATGAAATGTCTCTACTTACAACCCCATATATATTTGCTACTAAAGGGTGCTACATTTTGAAGCCCTCTCAAGTTTGAAGCACAGGCTAAGTGGGTCACTGGTCTCCTCCTCCTAACATTCTTCTTTAAAGAATATAAATCTGTTGATTCCAGCCCTCATCTGTTTTCATTGCCACAGAAAACTAGACTGTGCTATTTTGATCTAAACCTTACTACAGTGTCCTTAATTGTTGATTTTGCTATTATATGGTGTTTCTTTGCCTCTCACCTCAAAGCCTTTGACTTCAAATAATATGTACTCATACAGCTATATAAATTGCTCTTTGTTTATGTGTTATGTGAAAATACAGGTTTGTTTTGAGAGGTTTGTCCAACATGTCTCAAAAGTCAGTAGTTTTGCTCTATCAACTTATTTGCATGGTACTATGAGGTGGCTCAAACCACAGGTCATCTCTTAGAAAAGTTGCTACTTCTTACTTAGGCCACCCTATATAGTTTGCTCCATGATGACTTTTAGCAGTTATTTATGTTTGGGCAGGCTAGTTAATATATTCTGAATCTACTTTCAACCCCAGACTAATGTCTTTATTCTGAAAACTCGATAAGCAGCATGAAGCATAATCTGTAGCCGAGCGTTGTGCTTAAGGATGTGAGGCTTGTGTCTGCCTAAGATCAAGTGAGTCATCACCTCCCTGGAGTCCCTGGAGATTTCCTTAACACTTTATATTAATAACCATCGCCTACTGCTGTTGTGAATGCTCGGTCAGACAGTGATTATAAGTTGCATAGTTTGCATCTGATGTAAAGGAAACCTGGGCTTGTGGCTCAGATGGTAAAGAATCCTCTTTTCAGTTCTGTCACTCAGTCGTGTCTGACTGTCTGATCCCACAGACTGCAACATGGGAGGCTTCCCTGTCCATTTCCAACTCCCAGAGCTTACTCAAACTCATGCCCATCGCGTCGGTGATGCCATCCAACCATCTCATCCTCTGTTGTCCCCTTCTTCTCCTGCTTCAATCTTTCCCAGCATCAGGGTCTTTTCAAATGAGTCAGTTCTTCACATCAGGTAGCCAAAGTATTGGAGTTTCAGCTTCAGCATCAGTCCTTCCAATGAACATTCCGGACTGATTTCCTTTAGGATGGGCTGGTTCAATCTCCTTGCAGTCCAAGGGACTCTCAAGAGTCTTCTCCAACACCACAGTTCAAAAGCATCAATTCTTTGGCGCTCAGTTTTCTTTATAATCCAACTCTCAAATCCATACATGACTACTGGAAAAACCACAGCATTGACCAGATGGGTCTTTGTTGGTAAACTAATGTCTCTGTTTTTTAATATGCTGTCTAGGTTGGCCATAGCTTTCCTTCCAGGGAGCAAGCATCTTTTAATTTTGTGGCTGCTGTCACCATCTGCAGTGATTTTGGAGCCCCCAAAATAAAGTCTCTCAATGTTTCCATTGTTTCCCCATCTACTTGCCATGAAGTGATAGGACTGGATGCCATAAACTTAGCTTTCTGAATGTTGCATTTTAAGCCAGCTTTTTCACTCTCCTGTTTCACTTTCACCAAAAGACTGTTTAGTTCCTCTTCACTTTCTGCCATTAAGGGTGGTGTCATCTGCATATCTGAGGTTATTGATATTTCTCCTGGCAATCTTAATTCCAATTTGTGCTTCATCCAGCTGAGCTTTTTGCATGATGTACTCTGCATAGAAGTTAAATAAGCAGGGTGACAATATACTGTGAAGTACTCCTTTTCCAATTTGGAACCAGTCCATTGTTCCATGTCTGGTCCTAACTGTTGCTTCTTGACCTGCATACAGATTTCTCAAGAGGCAGGTAAGGTGGTCTGGTATTCCCACCTCTTTAGGAATTTTCCACACTTTGTTGTGATCCACACAGTCAGAGGCTTTGGCATAGGTTTTCTTGAACTCTCTTGCTTTTTCTATGATCCAGCAGATGTTGGCAATTTGATCTCTGGTTCTTCTGCCTTTCTAAATCCAGCTTGAACAACTGGAATTTCTTTGCTCATGTACTCTTGAAGCCTCGCTTGGAGAATTTTGAGCATTACTTTGCTAGTGTGTGAGATGAGTGCAATTGTGCAATAATGTGAACATTCTTTGGCAATGCTTTTCTTTGGGATTGAAATGAAAACCAACCTTTTCCAGTCCTGTGGCCACTCCTGAGTTTTCCAAATTTACTGGCATATTGAGTACAGCACTTTCACAGCATCATCTTTTAAGATTTGAAATAGCTCAACTGGAATTCCATCATCTCCACTAGCTTTGTTCATAGTGATGCTTCCTAAGGCCCACTTGACTTCACATTCCAGGATGTCTGACTCTAGGTGAGTGATCACATCATTGTGATTATCTGAGTCATAAAGATCTTTTTTGTATAGTTCTTTTGTTTTTCCTTACCACCTTTTCTTAATATCTTCTGCTTCTGTTAGATCCTTACTGTTTCTGTCCTTTATTGTGCCCATCTTTGCATGAAATGCTCCCTTGGTAAATCTAATTTTCTTGAAGAGATCTCTAATCTTTCCCATTTTAATTTTCCTCCATTTCTTTGCACTGATCACTGAGGAAAGCTTTCTTATCTCTCTGTGCTATTCTTTGGAACTTTGCATTAAGATGGGTATTTCTCTCTTTTTCTCCTTTACCTTTAACTTCTCTTTTTTTTTTTTCTCAGCTATTTGTAAGGCCTCTGCAGACAACCATTTTACCTTTTTGCATATCTTTTTCTTTGGGACGGTCTTTATCATTGCCTCCTGTACATTGTCATGAACCTCTGTCCATAGTTCTTCAGGCATTGTCTATCAGATCTAATCTCTTGAATCTATTAGTCACTTCCAGTGTATAATCATAAGGGATTTGATGTAGGTCATACCTGAATGGTGTAGTGGTTTCCCCTACTTTCTTCAATTTAAGTCTGAATTGGCAATAAGAAGCTCATGATCTGAGCCATAGTCAGCTCCTGGTCTTATTTGTGCTGACTGTTTAGAACTCCATCTTTGGCTGCAAAGAATATAATCAATCTAATTTTGGTATTGACCTTCTGGTGATGTCCATGTGTAGAGTCATCTCTTGTGTTGTTGGAAGAGGGTGTTTGCTATGACCAGCGTGTTCTCTTGGCAAAACTGTTAGCCTCTGCCCCGCTTTATTTTATAGTCCAAGGCCAGACTTGCCTGTTATTCCAGATATCTCTTGACTTCCTAGTTTTCCATTCCAGTCCCCTATAATAAAAAGGACATCTTTGTTTGGTGTTAGTCCTAGAAGGTCTTGTATGTCCTCATAGAACCATTCAACTTCAGCTTCTTCGACATTATTAGTTGGGGCATAGACTTGGATTACTGTGATATTGAATGGTTTGCCTTGGACATGAGTAGAGATCATTCTGTCATTTTTGAGACTGTACCCAAGTACCTAATTTCAGACTCTTTTGTTGACCCTGAGGGCTGCTCCATTTCTTCTAAGAGATTCTTGCCCACTGTATTAGATATAATGGTCATCTGAATTAATTTGTCCACTGTAGCCCATTTTAGTTCACTGATTCCTAAAATGTCCATGTTCACTCTTGCTATCCTGTTTGACTGCTTCCAATTTACCTTAATTTATGGACCTAATGTTCCAGGTTCCTATGCAATATTGCTCTTTACAGCATCTGACTTCATCACCAGTCACATCCACAACTGGACATTGTTTTCACTTTGGTTCTGTCTCTTCATTATTTCTGGAGTTATTTATCCATTCTTCTCTAGTAGCATATGGGACAACTACTGACCTGGGGAATTCATCTTGCAGTGTCCTATCTTTTTGCCTTTTTATACTGTTCATCGGGTTTTCAAGGAAAGAATACTGAAGTGATTTGCCATTCCCTTCTCCAGTGGACCACGTTTTGTCAGAACTCTCCACCGTGACCCATCCATCTTGGATGACCCTACACAGCATAGCTTATAGTTGCATTGAGTTAGACAAGGCTGTGGTCCCTATGATCAGTTTGGTTAGCTTTGTGTGATGGTGGTTTTCATTCTGTCTACCCTCTGATGAATAAGGATAAAAGGCTTATGGAAGCTTCCTGATGGGAGAGACTGTGAGGAAACGGGATCATCTTCTGATGGACAGGGCCATGATCAGCTCAGTTCTGTTCAGTCACTCAGTCATGTCTGACTCTTGTGATCCATGGACCACAGCACACCAGGCTTCCCTGTCCATTGCTAATTCCCAGGGGCTGCTTAAACTCATGTCCATCAAGTTGGTGATGTCATCCAACCATCTCGTCTTCTGTCTTCTCTTTCTCCTCCTGCCTTCAATCTTTCCCAGCATCAGGGTCTTTCCAGTGAGTCAGGTCTTCACATCAGATGGCCAAATTTTTGGAGCTTTAACATCAGTCCTTCCAATGAACATTGAGAACTAATTTCTTTTAGGATTGGCTGGTTGTATCTCCTTGCAGAACTCTCAAGAGTTCTCCAACACCACAGTTCAAAAGCATCAGTTCTTCAGTGCTCAACTTTATTTATGGGCCACGCTCAATAAATCTTCAGTTCAATTTTATATTGATGGGCAGGGTTGTGTTCTGTCCCTGTTTTTGTCCTGAGGCCAAACTGTCGACCCATGCCTCTGTAGGAGTCTCTTGGACACTCACAGGCAAGTGTGGCTCAGTCTCCCACTGGCCTCCAAATTCAAATTACCTGGGGTTCTCAGTCTCTTTGGCAAGCCCCAGGTTGGAAAATCTGTTGTGGGTCCTAGAACTGTCTTAACAGTGTGAGAATTTCTTTGGTATAATTGTTCTGCAATTTGTGGGTCATCTGCTCGGTGGGGCTAATGGCAACCTCTTCCCAGAGGGCTTATGATCCAGGTCTGCTGCATATAGGTCCCCTGTCTCGGCAGCATGCCACTGCTGACCTGTGCCTCTGCGGGAGACACTCAAAGGCAGGTCTGGCTCAGTCTCTGTGAGGCCTCTGGGTCCTGGTGTGCATTAGTTGGATTAGTGATGCATCAGTTGGATTCGTTATCTATTCTGTAGTTGAGGACATTGGAAGAAAGTAAATTAGTCGAAGGATGATCTGAAGCACTGTTTCAGATGGACTCTCGATTCCTTTTTATCCCACCTATCAGACAAAACTCCAGTTTTGGCTCATATTTAGTCAGTCGTCTCTTGGCTCACCGTTAGTCTATCTACAGTCTCTGACCAGAGTCCGACCCTCAAAGTGAACTGGTCAGTATAGGGTAAAGATTAACACCATAGGCTCTGAGGTCAGACCACTTAGGTTTAAATACTGACTCAAGCACTTGATCATTATTAACTCTGAGAAAATTAAAATATCTGTGATAATTTCTTTGTCCATAAAATGGAGATATAATAGTATGCTTTTCATGTTATTCTTGTGAAAATTAAGTGAAAGTATAAATGTGAAGTGTTAAAATCAGTACTTGACATATAGTTAAGCACTCAGTTACCATGAACATGATTAGACCTAGGTTGCTGATGCTACTGATAAAATTAACTAAAATATCACAAACTGTTGCAGAGCCAAGCATTCCAAATTCATTTGGATGGAATGATTCTTTTCATTTTACTTAACTTTCTCTAGTTTTCTAAGGATTAATCCAATAGCATCATGAAGAAAATATGGATTAGTCAGCTAGCCATGGATTTATATCCAAGCTCTCTCATTTTGTTGGCTGTGTAAGTTTGAACAATGTAACCTGTGTGTCCTACTTTATTCATCTGTAAAACTGAGTAGTAAAATTGAAGTCCTTGGATTGTCATTAAGGATTAAGTAAAACATATATAAAATACCTGGCACAGATATTCTCAACAAATATAATGCCTTCGGTTTCAGTTAGATCTTCTTTTGACATTCAACAAGTTAAAAATTTAATAAATTGGTAAAAATTTGATAAAGCTTTATTTTAATAATAAAACTCTTCACAAGTTTGTGGGAAATGGCTTTCTATTAGTGCGAATCAGATTGGTCGTATTAGTGACGAGTGCCATAGTAACCATAGCCTAGCAACAAGAAAAAGAGATGAGGGTACCTGTTGTGCCATCGTGATGGTGCTACATTTACATTTTCACTCAGTAATATTCCATTCACTCAGTAATATTTCAAGATTTCTGCTAGCTAGATCAAAGTGGTGGTTAGAATTAAGATAATACTGCTTTTTAGCCATACTGAATTGCTGTTTTGTTTATAATCCTCTACTCCCCCTGATTTTATTTTAGTAAAAGTAGCTGTTCTCTACTATGTCTATATTGCTAGTGCTCAACAGCCCCTTTCCAGAAACACCTGAATATTCTGTGTCACATTAAGAGTGCTGAGCTCTGGGGACAGGTAGCAATTTCTATAAATGTAAATATCAGGGCAGCAGGGGCCAAAGGTAACTGAAAAATCTATGAGGTCTTTTGATCAGCTTGGGAAAAAGAATGTTGCTATCTAAAAATTATTAAGAGGCATTAAAGGAATGATTTTCCTGCTTGAAATATATCCATTTTCATACTTGTCACATGTAGTTACATGGGCTCTAATAGCTAACAAAGTCTTTGATCTTAGTCATTCACTTATTCACTCTCATCAGAATCTACTATTTTGCAGACTCTTAGCTGGACTTGTGTTAAAAAGAGATTGATAAAAATATTCAAATTATAATTCTGTCATTCTTTAACAAATTAAATAATCAGGAAACTAAGAAACATCATTTTTTTTCAGTTGTAAAAGAGCATGTATCTTTATAAATATTCAAATAAACACATAAATGACTAATATTATTGTGTGCATCTATGAAAAGTATTCTTCTAAGCACCTTAAAAACTAACTCATGAGTCCTTCTAAAGGTTATGAGATGGGTACTATTTATCCCTACTTTATAAAATTACAACTATTATAACTAGCCCCATTTTGTAGGTGAGAAAAGCAGAGAGCTTAGATAACTTGCCCAGAGTTACACAGCTAGTAACATAGTGAAAACAAGGTAGTAACCCAGGTGGTCTGACCACAAGGCTCACATGCTGCTTCTTCGTCCATGTTGACCTTAGAATATAGGAGTTACTCAACCAGTGGCCCTCCTTCCCTAGTTTAATGCCCAATGATCCATGGTTGACTATCTCCAGTTACACAGAAGCATTTAATTTTCAAACTGGAGAAAGCCCAGAGAAGACCAGTCTTACTTTTTTATTGTACACATGCAGCAACTGACACTGACAAATGTGGTTTTCTCAAAGTCACAACATGGTGGCAGAACTATGGCCCCCATTCTGGCCTCCAGACACCCAGAATGCACTGCTTCCATTATATGATACCCAGCTGCCACACTCAATCATACCCCTTGTTTTAATACACAAAATTCAGCAAAAGTCATGAGTCCAGAACAGTGGATACAACATTTTCAATCTTATTTTGTGTATTTATCCTCAAAAAATGCATTCAGTGCTATATCTCAGCTGCCAAGTTCATTGCTTTTGAGTGGTACTGATTTCAACCTGGATCAAATGTAGTGGCATTATCTGAACACCAAGAAAATAAATTATATCAAAGGGATTGACCACTGGATCCTTAACCACCACACAGCCTCCAAATACCCCTGTGTGTCAGACTTCGGAGCACAACATGAATTTGATTCATTCATCAATGGAAAGCACATTCATCACAATTGGCATTCCAAGTCTCTTTATTATACTACTGCTTTCTTGTTTTTTCTCACTTTGATTTGAGAAGGTACTTTATTCTTCTTCCACTCTGCCTTTATAAGACTTTGCCCTCCTCCTAGGATTTTCAATTAATTTTCAAATAAATTTTCAATCTGTGTTTTAAAAATTAATATTGGTATGCAGATTGAGTGTAAAAATGTTTCTAAGCAAGTTTAAAGTAAGTCTTAGTGATTCCATTAAATCTTCTTAACAACCCCATCAAGCCAAACCCCGTGTTCTCAAAGAAGATGACCTACAGTATTTTTCCCAAATAAATATTTGATTTCTTTAAGGAAATAATACAAAGCTAAAAAATTAGACAATTACTTTAAGACCAAAGTATTTAAGATAAACTGGCTCAGTTTCTTTGTGTAGCATTTAATACATGTGAATATTTTAACATAGAATAAGGGATCTAACTTTGGAGACTTGTTCTGCAAATCATTGATTCACAAAAGAATTCTTTTTCCTAGCTCAAGAGTGATCTTTAAAAGTTGCAAGTTGGAAAGAAGTGATAATCTGGAGTTTGAATTCTGCTGTCTTGTGATTGTAATCAAAATCCTTGAACAGAACTGTCAAGAATCTATAGACATCTGAACAAATATATAATATCGCTTATGTGTGGAATCTAAAAAAATTGGTGTAGATGAACTTACTTGCAAAGCAGATATGGAGACATAAATGTATGAATACTGAGAGGAGAAGGGGAGTGGGATGAATTGGGAGACTGGAATAGACACATATACATTACGATGTAAAAAATCGGTAACTAACGGAAACCTACTGTATAGCACAGGGAATTCTACTCAATGTTCTGCGGTGACCTAAATGGGAAGGAAATCTAAAAATGAATGGATATATGTATACGTATAACTGATTCACTTTGCTGTACAGCAGAAACTAACACAATATTGTAAAGCAACTATACTCCAATAAAAATTAATTTTAAAAAGAAAGAATCTATAGACATCTGAAGGGCTGAGAATCTTCATGGATTGTTCATGGTTTTTCTACACTGGGTACATCTAATCAATGGATGAATTGAACCTTCCTTATCTAGGTTTTAGTATGTGAAATATTTTAAATATACTTTTATAGAAAGTTTTAATATGTGGAATATTTTAAATAGACTTTTATAAAAAGTCATCAGCAATTCACCAATGTAATTTTAGGTAGCAAGCGTAAACTTGGTTTTACCCAGTGAATATTTCAGAGTAAAATGTGAAGATGGACCCAAAGAAAAGTGATGATAACTAGAGGAACTCACTCTAAAATTTCTGGCTTTCCTTCCAGGAGGATATGGAATATTTTTTTTTTCTAATTAGAAGCAAAAACATTGAAATTCTGTGTGTAAAAATGGAGAAAAGATGAAATAAAGAACATAAAAACGAGTGGAGAAGGCTGAGTATAGATCAAGAAAAATTTACTTGGCATTTATATTGCACCTGGCATAATCCTCTGTGTTAGGCATAGAAAATGTATAGTTAACTAAGAGCAACAGAAATGTAAATAACTTTGATCCAGTATGACCAGTACTATGATAAAAATGTATATAAAATGCTGAGGGAACACATAAAGAAAAGGATTCACTCTGCCATGACAGAACTCATGAGAAGAGGTAATATTTTAGATCCTCTTTAAAAACATATTTTTACTTTTAACAAATCCTTTA
>SJYQ01002578.1:146922-157021 GCA_006410935.1 Redunca redunca | reverse complement strand
TGTCAGGATCCCATCCAATATACCATATTAGGCTACTCTTAGCTGTGACATTCAGTTTTCCTTGTTTCTGATGACCTTGACAGATTTGAGGAATTCTTATCAGATATTTTGGCCCTATTGGAATTTGTTGATGCTTTCCCATAAAATGAATAGACTAGGGTTATGAGTGACTGGGATGAAGATCAGAAATAGAAACGCTATTTTCATCATTGTTATCATGGGTTCTTTTGCTTTCAGTTCAGTTGCTCAGTCATGTCCGACTCTTTGTGACCCCATGAAGTGCAGCTCGCCAGGCCTCCCTCTCTGTTACCAACTCCTGAAGTCCACCCAAACCCATGTCCATTGAGTCGGTGATACCATCCAACCATTCAGGCCACAGGACTGGAAGAGGTCAGATTTCATTCCAATCCCAAAGAAAGGCAATGCCAAAGAATGCTCAAACTACTGCACAGTTGCACTCATCTCACACACTAGTAAAGGAATGTTCAAAATTCTCCAAGCCAGGCTTCAGCAATACATGAACCATGAACTTCCAGATGTTCAAGCTGGTTTTAGAAAAGGCACAGGAACCAGAGATCAAATTGCCAACATCCGCTGGATCATCAAAAAAGCAAGAGTTATCATGGGTACATACTAGCAAAACAGCATATCACTGTTGACCTTGGTTACCTGGATGGGGTAGTATTTATCAGTTTCTCCACTTTGCATCTGTTGCTGAGTCACTCAGTTGTGTCCATCTCTTTGCAACCCCATGGACTGCAGCATACCAGGCTTCCCTGTCCTTCACGTCTCCTGGAGCTTGCTCAAACTCATGTCCATTGAGTCGGTGATGCCATCCAACAACTTCATCTCCTGTTGACCCCTTCTCCTCCTGCCTTCTGTCTTTCCCAGCCTCAGGGTCTTTTCCAATGAGTCAGCTCTTCACATCAGGTGGCCTAAGTATTGGAGTTTCAGCTTCAGCATCAGCCTTTCCACTGAATATTCAGGGTTGATTTCCTTTAGGATTGACCACTTTGATGTCCTTGCAGCCAAAGGGACTCTCAAGAGTCTTCTCCAACACCACAGTCCAAAAGTATCAATTCTTCTGCGCTCTGCCTTCTATATGATTCAACTCTCACATCCATACATGACTACTGGAAAAACCATAGCTTTGACTAGATGGACCTTTGTCTGCAAAGTAATGTCTCTGCTTTTTAATATACTGTCCAGGTTGGTCATAGCTTTTCTGTCAAGAAGCAAGCATCTTTTAATTTCATGGCTGCAGTCACCATCTGTAGTAATTTTTCAGCCCAAGAAAAGAAAGTCTGTCACTGTTTCCATTGTTTGCCCATCTATTTGCCATGAAGTGATGGGACCAGGTGTCATCTTCGTTTATTGAATGTTGAGTTTTAAGCTAACTTTTTCACTCTTCTCTTTCACCCTCATCAAGAGGTTCTTTAGTTCCTCCTTACTTTCTGCCATAAGAGTGGTGTCATCTAAATATCTGAAGTTATTGATATTTCTCCCAGCAATCTCATTTCCAGTTTGTGCATCATCCAGCCCTTTCCATACTGTCCTCTTTGAAAGGAAATCATTTTGTGCATCCAGAGGAGATATGCTCCACCTTTTTAAGGGAAAAGTATCTACATATATTATTTGGAACATAAATATTTTGTGCCTACTCTCTCACTTCCTTAATTATTTGTATGTTTATATTAGTATGAACTCTGGATGTTTATTTTATATTTTGGGATATAATTCAACACTGCTTTACTAGAAATATTTGCTCTTTTATTTTTCAACCTTGACTTTTGGAAGCTCTTTCAGTTATCTCCTGTGTCTTTTGGAGATACCTCTATCATTGTGGATATTTTTGTTTGATTAAATTTATTTTTGAATGCTTCCTTACTTTATTGTGTTTGAAAATGTCCCAGGCTGATATATATATTTTTGCCCCTGTCCTAATATCAGACTTTTTTCCAAGCATCCCTCCTTCCTTTTATTGAATAATGATATTAGATGTCAGGATCTTTACTTCTTAGTGTCTCTGCTCTAGACCTCTGAACTGACAGAGCAAGGGACTCCATGTTCATACTAACCAGTGAATATATATATGCCTATACATATTTCTTCTAGTTCTGGGTTCGGAGAAGGCAGTGGCACCCCACTCCAGTACTCTTGCCTGGAAAATCCCATGGATGGAGGAGCCTGGTAGGCTGCAGTCTATGGGGTCACTAGGAGTTGGATACAACTGAACGACTTCACTTTCACTCTTCACTTTCATGCATTGGAGAAGGAAATGACAACCCACTCCAGTGTTCTTGCCTGGAGAATCCCAGGGATGGGGGAGCCTGGTGGGCTGCCATCTATGGGGTTGCACAGAGTCGGACATGACTGAAGTGACTTAGCAGCAACAGCAGCATACGTATTTCTGCTTCCCAGGTAGCTCAGTGGTAAAGAATCTGCCTGCCAATGCAGGAGATGTGGGTTTGATCCCTGGATCAGGAAGATCCCTTGGAGAAGGAAATGGCAACCCACCATTATTCTTGCCTGGGAAACTCCAAGGACAGAAGAGTCTGGCAGATTATAGTCCATGGAGTTGCAAAAGTGTTACACATGACTTTGGGAACAAATCTATATTTCTTTTTTTTTTTTTCCCCAATTTCAAGATTTATTGTAAAGCTACAATAATCAAGAGAACATGATATTTAAAAGCGAATAGACACACAGATAATGGAGCAAAATAGGAGTTCACAAACAGACCTATGCAAATACAGACAACTTGATCTTGTTCAGAGGAATAAAGGCACATCATCACATAAAAGATAGTATTTTACTCAACAAGTAATGAGGGTAAAAATGGATGACCTATATTTCTATGTATAACTATTAAGCTAAATGTAAGTTTATACCAGTGTTTCTAATCCACTACCATGTTGACCACTGTATCCTCTTTCTTTGTTTATTTTAACATCCTACTCCAACAGTGAGAATCCTGACTCAGTCATGAATTATCCACTTACCTAATTGTCCAAGCCAAGGATACATGAATAGTAATATTAAAGTAGTTAATTCACACCTCCAACCTTCACAGGTTTATCTGTGTACATTTTCTTATTCCACTTTCATAGACTTCTCACATTGCCCAGTCTGCTTAGTTCAGCATTTCTTTCCAGCCCCTTCTGTGAGATGCTAAATATATTTGTAATACAATTTGATTATTTGTCATAGTCTGCTCTCCATGCTTGTATCCACCAATCTCCTAAATGATACGTATAAAATTGCATAACTAAGGGTTCACACTTTAGTAAGTTTTGTGAATTTTTGAAAACACATAGTGTGATATAGCCATCGTTATATCATATGTAATAGTTTCACTGCCCTAAAAATCCCCTGTGAACCTCCTATTCAGTTCAGTCCAAAGAGGAGAAGTGTGCAGGTGAGTGGTTGCAATGACTGCAAATGGAATTTAAGTCTGTTTCTAGGTTCTCACACATAGTTTGAATTTTATATATTTTTAATTTTTAAATAGTTTAAACTTTGTTATTTTATATTCTATGTCTGATCATTTGATGCCTGTAACCTTTGGTGATCTAAAACAGCTATTTACTGTTACTGCCCACTCCTATTCAGAAGAGTTTATTTCCTCATGAATAAAGTGATTATTATTATTTTGTATCGTTAGAGTTAACTTCTTTTATCTGTGGGGTCCTGAGGAGCCAGAGTTGCAGATCCTTTCCTCCTGAGAATTCTGCATTTATTTGCTTTGCCAGCAGATGCTACATGACTGAAACTATTTTAATATAATGAATATGTTGGAGATTTCCCAGACTTCATGGGCTGTGCATGTTTGAATTCCATATCTGATTAGACCAGGTCAATGATTGCAGTTCTCCACAGGTGATACTTACTATATCATGTACTATTCACTGCTCTCATTTTGTTAAGATTCCTTTCAAGGGAACACTTGGGCTTTTCTTATTTTGTTCATCACAAATAAATGCTTTTAGAGTTTTTTGGGGGGGATATTTGTCATTTACCTAGGATAAAATTATACTAAATTAGGGGAGGTAGATACCTAGAATATTTTTAATGACACATTTCCAGAAGATATCCTATTAGTTCAGTTTTAGTCATGTGGATGATAATGAAGCCATGGGACATTTAAGCTGGCTTTTCTAGCAGGCATAACAAAATAAAAATCAGTCTGAAGCTCTAATTTTTAGAGTAATAAGCATATAGATGAGAATTGGAGCTATACAGTTCAAAGTTATCGCTCAAGGGAAATTCAAACTACAGGAAAGTGTGGAGGCTATTCAATGTCACATATACAACTAAATATATGTGCTAGGTGAAATGGGGACATCAAGTTTGTTTATCCTTTTTCCCAAGGTGAACAAATCTTTTTATGTTTGTTTTAATTTTTATTAAATGACAATAAATCTCTATCAAAGCATATGTCAGTTACCAATGCTTATTTCCAAAAGGGCACATTGTGATAATAGTCCTCAAACTGTCATAAAACTATGTACATCTTTTAAGTTTTGTATGACTTTTAACATTACTTCTAAGAAAATATTAATTTTAATGTTGAAAAAGACCCATGTTGTCTTCCATATTAAGTTCTTTGTTTTTTGGTCCCTTTGTATGTTTCCAGTCTTATTTATTGTTTTACTAGCTTTCCCTTGACCAGAATGCTTCATGCATTCATTTGTCCTTGGACATTTGGGATTGTTCTTCTTACATATTTATCTGAGTACTCTGACCCATTCTACAGATATAAACCCTCAGTATCCTCTCAGTTAGTGAGTTTCCACATTCCTTTTGCTTACTTGCATTGTATTTTACATGAATAAGTTCTACTTCTATTCTGTTTGTATGTTTTCTGCTCTGTGAATTTATTCTCCAATGGCCAGGACAGTATATAGGAATGATATTAAGCAATAAATAGTTGTGGATTAGAATGAATGAATGGATATATATATATATATATATGATTAAACTTTCATCATACCACTTAACCTGTCATGCTAAAGAAGCTCAGGATAAAATCAAGGCAGTTAATATTGGGTTGAACTATACAAAGTGAGTGACATCAAGCACTTGGTGGCCAGAAAGTGATTCCAGTGACAATAGGAAATAGATATCTTTAGGAGGTCTTGTCTCAAAGGGCTGAATTAGGGACTGCTCTCAGGAAAGTAACCATGGAAAGAACTAATGTTCTGAAACTGGGAAAACAGACTATGTGCTAACACTTGGAGGCATGAGTAGTAATGTTTGCTGGCAATTTAGGTAGACACAGTTTATCTGACTATGGAATATTTTTAAAGGACTCTGTTTTCTTACTAGTTTGAGCTGCATTTCATCTAAAATGTTCCACATAGTGCCTAACATAACCTTACTGTCATAGTTTCCCCAGTGGTATAATAAGAACTTCTCCCAAAGGAGAAAGAACTTAATATTCAGTTATAGTAAATACTTCTTCAACAGCCAGCTTTAATGAATGAATCCATATGATAAGAGCATTTTGAAAAGGAAAAAAATACATTTATTGCTTTGTATGAGTCACTATGATGCTCACACCAGTAGAACAGATATTTGAATAAAAGTAGAGCATGGTGTTTAACTTACTAACAGACCAGGACCGATTGAGAGATGCTGTTATCCTGCACAATCCTACCCTGGGAAACATGTATAACACTCAATTCTCTACACCACAAGATGGTTCTAAAAACTGTTTTTATCTACTAGAAAGTAAATCTTAGACAGTTTGGTAGCATACCCTAGGATACACAGCTTGCAAGTAACTTAAATTAGAATTAATTATGTGTATTTCTTCCAAAGCCCATGATCATTTCAGCAAATGTTGACAGTCCAGTTGCCACTGAGAGATAAAGGTGGGAACTAAGAAAGAGGTCAATGCATTGAGTGATCAGAAGTCCTCTAGACACCTTTTGAGAGCCTAGTTATACCACTAAAGAAAGGATGTTAAAACATTTCCAAATGAGTATAGACTGTTTTGTAGAAAGAAATTGTCCCTGGCCCAAATATATAATAATGATGTCACTTCTTACAGCATTTGAAATCCTTTTTATTTTTTTTTTCTTGAGAAAAGATTTCATTGTTTTAGAAACCACTAGAGCACTATCCTGAAACCAAGTGATTTGTTTAACACTTTTAGACATCCAGAAGAAGCATGGAGATGTTGAAAGTGTCCTGTGAGGAGATCGTGGCTCTCAAATTTGGCCTTGGGTCTCAGGTTTGAACTCTGAAGTCATTAGGCATGAAAAAAGAAACAGCCTGATAAATGGTAAAACGGGCTACGTGTGTTATGAAGACAGCCTGGGTCTTGAAAAGTTTGTAGAGTTAAAAATATGCGAGAGTCCTTCACACTGTTTACAGAAGGAGTAAACCATCAAATGAGAAAAACAATCATAGACCATAGCATTAAAAATGGTAACCCTGGAGACCAAATGGGAAAGGATTCATGTGTCATCTCTGCAGAATCAGATCGAATCTGACAAGTGGAAGACAGATGTCTTAAACTTTCATTCATCCATAGATATCTGACTTCTGCTTCTATCTCCTAAGCCAGAGCTGTAGCCTGGTCTCCAGACAGCTTATGCAGAATTAAAACAAAACAAAAACTGCTTTATCTACTCTGTTGGCAGCTGTAAGCTGCTCTTTCACCATGTTTTATGAATTTTCCTTCTGCCATTGCTGTCCATGATCACTGGAATCAGAATACTAAAGTTCTATGTGGTGTATGAGCTATGGCAAGTTCCTTCTTTTATGTCATCTATCAAATGGAGATCATGGCAGATACTGTGCCCAACATGTAATGCATGCTTGATAAATATTTTTGAATGGTTTCATGAAATCACTTATGAAAGTATCCATTTAAAAATGGATGCACCATAGGCATGTACCACATGTTGGGCACAGTATCTGTCATGATCTCTATATGATAGCCAAAATGGATCAAATTAAATGTAAAATTTTTTGCACAGCAAAAGAAACCATAAACAAAACAAAAAGACAGCCTTCAGAATAAAGTATTTACAAATGAAGCAAGTGATAAGAGATTAATCCCCAAAATGTACAAACAGCTCATGCAGCTCAATATTAAAAAAAAAATCAAAAATGGACTTCAAATTTAAATAGTCATTTCTCAAAAATGACAAAAAGCACATCAAAAGATGCTCAACGTCTCCAATTATTAGAAAATCCAAATCAAAATTACAGTGAGAAATCACCTCACACTGGTAAAAATGGCCATCATCAAAAAATCTGCAAACTTAAATACTGGAGAACCTTCCAGTAGAAAAGAGGGAACCCTCCTACGCTCTTGGTTAGAATGTAAATTGGTACAACCACTATGGTGCACAATATGAAGGTTCCTTAAAATACTAAAAATAAGACTACCAAGTTACCCAGCAATCCCACTCCTGGGCATAAACCCACAGAAAACTATAATTCAAAAAGACATATGCACCTCAGTGTTCACTGCAGCACTATTTACAACCATCAGCCATGGAAGCAGCCTAAATATCCATCAACAGAGGAATGGATAAAGAAGAGGTAGTACATATATACAATGGAATATTGTCGTTCAGTTGCCAAGTCTTGTCCAACTCTCTGCAGCCCCATGAACTACAGCACATCAGATTTTCCTGCCCTTAACTATCTCCCTGAATTTGCTCAAAATCATGTGCATGAGTCAGTGATGCCATCCAGCCACCTTATCCTCTGTAGCCCCCTTCTCCTCTTGCCCTGTGTTTTCCAGCTTCAGGGTCTTTTCCAGTGAATCGGCTCTTCACGTCCGGTGGCCAAAGTATTGGCGTTTCAGCTTCAGGATCAGTTCTTTCAATGAATATTCAGGGTTGATATCCTTTAGGATTGACTGGTTTGATCTCCTTGCAGTCCAAGGGACTCTCAAGGGTCTTCTCCAGCATCACAATTTGAAAGCATCAATTCTTTGGCATTCAGCCTTGTTTATGGTTCAGCTCTTCACATCTATAGATGACTACTGGAAAAACCATAGCCTTGACTATACAGACTTTTGTTGGTAAAATGTCTCTGCTTTTTAATATGCTATGTTTGTCATAACTTTTCTTCCAAGGAGCAAATATTTTTAATTTCATGGTTGCAGTCACCATCCACAGTGATTTTGTAGCCCAAGAAAATAAAATCTGTTACTGTTTCCACATCCCCCCATCTATTTGCCATGAAGTGATAGTATACCAGATGCCATGATCTTAGTTTTCTGAATGTTGGAATATTACTTGGCCACAAAAAGAATGAATGATTCCATTTGCAGCAATGTGGATGAACCTAAAGATTGTCATACTGAGTTAAGTAAGTCAGACACATAAAGATAAATATTATATGATATTGTTTATATGTGGAATATTAGAAGAGGTATAAATGAACTTATTTATGGAACAAATATAGAGTCACAGTAGAAGAAAACATATGGTTACCAGGGGATGAGGGGGAGGGATAAATCGGGCGATTGGTATTGATATATACACACACTATTATGTATAAAATAGATAACCAATAAGAACTTGCTATAAAGCCCAGAGAACTCTACTCAATATTCCATAATGGGCTATATGGGAAAAGAATCTTAAAAAAAAAGTGGATATATTAATATGTATAATTGATTCAATGCAAGGAGACACAGAGACGTGGATTTGATCCCTGGGTCAGGAAAATCTCCTGGAGGAGGAAATGGCAACCCACTCCAGTATTCTTGCCTGGAGTATCCCACGGACAGAGGAGCCTGGCAGAACTAGAGGAGTCTTTAGGGTCACAAAGAGTCAAACATGACTGAGCCGGCACATAGCTTATTCACTTTAATGTACGTCTGTAACAAACACAACATTGTAAGTAAACTATACTCCAATAAAATTTTTTAAAAGTATAAAGTGAGTAATACAATGTCATGTCCTTATTAAGTGCTCAAAATGATTGTTAGTGTTAATAGTTTAAATATAGTAATGCAGTAAGAGAAATGACATTATGACAACACTGCCTCATTCAGTAGTTTTAAAAATGATAGAAAGATGAAGACATAGTTATGCATATAGAAAAACAAGAAAGGAAGAAGTTAGATCAACATCTGATTTTGCATCCCAAATGGGCTGTTCTTTCCTCTGTAATTTTTATAAATAATGACTGTAGCCACATACTCTAACCCTCTCATACATCAGGGAAACTTGCAGTTCAAAGAAAACTAGGAAATGGATAGGCAGTTATAGTATCCTTCATATAGCCCAAGAAGAAATGGGGACCCTAAGACAATGAATAATGTTCCTCATGATACATTGCCAGTTAGAGTTTTCTCCTAAATACCTAAGCCTGGTGCAGCTTGTTGCTGCTATCTAAGCTTGTCTTGTTGATAAGATTTTTCAACTTTCAAATATCCCAATCCAGTGAAACTGCCATTAATTCAATGGTCTTAAAATCAACTGGGGATATCTCTGGCCTATGCTTTGATGAATACAGCATGCAGCATTTTCAAAGTGATTCTTCTCCTTGATTATGTTTTTGGAGATTATTTTGGATATATAATTCCATTCTCTAAAAGAGAGGGAGCTTGCATTATGCAGTTGACTGATAAGAAGTGATTTTAAATTGCCTCATAACAAGCAATTTAAAAGGAATATTCTGAATACAGTGAGCTTTTCAATAAGGGTTCCGTGATATAGAATGAAAAGAGAAGCTGTAAATTGATTATATATAGGATAAAGACAAATCAGGTATGAAAAACATATCTGATGTTCTTGAAAGAATCATCTTATTTTAAAAATACTATTTTGTTAATGTTTTTAATATGAAGGTCACTCAAATATTTGTAATTAAGTGATCTACATAAACAACCCTAAAGGGCACTATGTTAATATTTTTATTGTTGTTTCCCCCACCAGCTCCCATCACCAAACCTGTAATATGTATTTTCCCTGGATTTCTTAAGAAAACAAAGTATAGTTTAATGACTAGAGTCTTATATGTAATAAATAGAAAAAAAAAAAAGGATTCTAGACGAAGATAATCTGAATTTGTGCCCCAGGATCGCCATTTTCTCTCTCTCTCTCTCTTTTTTTTTTTTTTT
>SJYQ01002578.1:111147-141244 GCA_006410935.1 Redunca redunca | reverse complement strand
CCTCCCACCTCCCTCCCCATCCCATCCCTCTGGGGCATCCCAGTGTACCAGCCCCGAGCACCCTGTATCATGCATTGAACCTGGACTGGTGATTTGTTTCACATGTGATAATTTACATGTTTCAATGCCATTCTCCCAAATCATCCCATCCTCACCTTCTCCCACAGAGTCCAAAAGTCTGTTCTAAACATCTGTGTCTCTTTTGCTGTCTCACATACAGCGTTATCATTACCTTCTTTCCAAATTCCATATATATGCATTAGTATACTGTATTGGTGTTTTTCTTTCTGGCTTACTTCACTCTGTATAATAGGCTCCAGTTTCATCCACCTCATTAGAACTAATTCAAATGTATTCTTTTTAACAGCTGAGTAATATTCCATTGTGTATATGTACCACTACTTTCTTATCCGTTCGTCTGCTGATGGACATCTAGGTTGCTTCCATGTCCTGGCTATTATAAACAGTGCTGTGATGAACATCGGGGTACACGTGTCTTTCAATTCTGGTCTCCTCGGTGTGTATGCCCAGCAGTGGGATTGCTGGGTCATAAGGCAGTTCTATTTCCAGTTTTTTAAGGAATCTCCACAGTGTTCTCCATAGTGGCTGTACTAGTTTGCATTCCCACCAACAGTGTAAGAGGGTTCCCTTTTCTCCACACCCTCTCCAGCATTTATTGCTCTTAGACTTTTGGATCGCAGCCATTCTGACTGGTGTGAAATGGTACCTCATTGTGGTCTTGATTTGCATTTCTCTGATAATGAGTGATGTTGAGCATCTTTTCATGTGTTTGTTAGCCATCTATATGTCTTCTTTGGAGAAATGTCTGTTTAGTTTTTTGGCCCAGTTTTTGATTGGGTCGTTTATCTTTCTGGAATTGGGCTGTAGGAGTTGCTTGTATACTTTTGAGGTTAATTCTTTGACCATTGTTTCATTTGCTATATTTTCTCCCATTCTGAAGGCTGTCTTTTCACCTTGCTTATAGTTTCCTTTGTTGTGCAGAAGCTTTTAAGTTTAATTAGGTCCCATTTGTTTATTTTTGCTTTTATTTCCAATATTCTGGGAGATGGATCATAGAGGATCCTGCTGTGGTTTATGTCGGAGAGTGTTTTGCCTATGTTCTCCTCTAGGAGTTTTATAGTTTCTGGTCTTACCTTTAGATCTTTAATCCATTTTGAGTTTATTTTTGTGTATGGTGTTAGAAAGTGTTCTAGTTTCATTCTTTTACAAGTGGTTGACCAGTTTTCCCAGCACTACTTGTTAAAGAGATTGTCTTTTCTCCGTTGTATATTCTTGTCTCCTTTGTCAAAGATAAGGTGTCCATAGGTGTGTAGATTTATCTCTGGGCTTTCTATTTTGTTCCAGTGATCTATACCTTGGTCTTTGTGCCAGTACCATACTGTCTTGATGACTGTGGCTTTGTAGTAGACTCTGAAGTCAGGCAGGTTGATTCCTCTTTTCCAGTTTGGATTTCCTTTACTTCTTTTTCTTCTCTGATTGCAGTAGCTAGGACTTCCAAACCTATTTTGAATAAAAGTGGTAAGAGTGGACATCCTTGTCGTGTTCCTCATCTTAGAGGGAATGCTCTTATATTTTCACCATTGAGTATGATGCTAGCTGTAGGTTTTCATATATGGCCTTTATGATATTGAGGTATGTATCCTCTATGACCGCTTTCTGGAGAGTTTTTATCATAAATGGGACCTGAATTTTATCAGAAGCCCTTTCTGCATCTATTGAGATGATCAGATGGTTTTTAATTCTTCAGTTTGTTGATAGGGTGTGTCACATTGATTGATTTGTGAATGTTGAAAAAACGTTGCATTCCTGGGATAAATCCCACTTGATCATGGTGTATGATCTTTTTAACATATTGTTGGTTACCAATTGCTAGTATTTTGTGGAGGATTTTTGCATCTGTGTGTCATCAGTGATATTGGACTGTAATTTTCTTTTTTTGTGTTATGATATCTGGTTTTGGTATCAGAATGATGGTGGTCTCATAAAATGAGTTGGAAGTTTTTTTCTTCCTCCTCAACTTTTTAGAACAGTTTCAGAAGGATAGGTGTTAACTTTCTGTAAATGTTTGATAAGATTCACCTTTGAAGCCATCAGGTCCCAGAATTTTGTTTGTTGGGAGGTTTTTAATCCCAGTTTCAATTTCAGTTCTTGTGATTGGTATGTTCATATTTTCTATTTCTCCCTTGTTCGGTCTAGGGAGACTGTACCTTTCTAAGAAGTTGTCCATTTCTTCCAGGTTGTCCATTTTGTTGGCATACAGTTGTTCACAGTAGTCATAATTCTTGGTATTTCTGTGGAGTCAGTTGTGACATCTCCTTTTTCATTTCCAGTTTGACTGATTTGAGTCCTCTCACTTTTTTTCTTGATGAGTCTGCCTAATGGTTTATCAGTCTTGTTTATCTTTTCAAAGAACCAGCTTTAGTTTAATTGATCTTTGCTATTGTTTTCTTTGTCTCTATTTCATTTATTTCTGTTCTGATCTTTATGATTTCCTTCCTTCTAACTTTAGGTTTTGTTTGTTCTCCTTTCTCTAGTTGTTTTCAGTGTAAGTTTAGGTTGTTTGAGATTTTTCTTGTTTCTTGACATAAGAGTGTATTGCTATAAACTTCCCTGTTAGAACTGCTTTGCTGCATCCTAAAAGCTTTGGACCATTGTGCTTTCATTTTCATTTGTCTCAAGGTGTTTTTTAAATTTTGTCTTTGATTTCTTCAGTGATCCAATGGTTTTTTAGTAGCATATTGTTTAGTCACTACATGTTTGTGTTTCTTAGTTGTTCTTTTTTTTTTTTTTTAGTTTTCTTAGTTTTTTTTTAAATTTAGTTTATTTCTAAACTCATTTCATTGTGATCAGAAAAGATATTTGCTATTATTTTGATTTTCTAAAATTTACCAAGGCTTGGCTTGTCGCTCAGCATGTGGTCAGTCCTGGAGAATATTCCATGTGCACTTGAGAAAAATATGTAGTCTGCTGCTTTAAGATGGAATACTCTATAAATATCAATTAACTCCAACTCATCTAAAGTGTCATTTAAGGCCCGCATGTCCTTAATTGGTTTTCTGTCTGGATGATCTATTGATGAAATGGAGTAGTGTCCTTCTTTGTCTCTGTAACAGTCTGTTTGTTTTAAAGTCTACTTAGTCTGTTACGAGTATTCCTGCTCCAGCTTTCTTGTGATTTTCATTTGTGTGAAATACCTTCTCCCATCCTCTTATTTTCAGTCTGTAAGTGTCAGTAGATATGAAGTGAGTCACCTGTAGGCAACATATATATGGGTCTTATTTTTGTATCAATGCAGCCAGCCTATGTCTTTTGGTTGGTGCATTTAATCCATTTACATTTAAGGTAATTGTCAATATGTCTGATCCTATTATCATTTTGTTAATTATTTTGGGTTTATTTTTTGTCAGATCTTTTCCTTCTCTTGTATTTCCTGCCTAGAGAACTTCCTTTAGTATTTGTTGTAAAGCTGGTTTGGTGGCACTGGATTCTCTTAACTTTTGCTTGTCTGGAAAGCTTTTGATTTCACTATCACATCTGAATGAGAGTCTTGCTGGGTAGAGTATTCTTGGTTGTAGCTTCTTTCCTTTCATCATTTAGAATATATCATGCCATTCCCCTCTGGCTTGTAGAGTTTTTGTTGAGAAATCAGCTTGATAGCCTGATGGGAATTCCTTTATATATTATTTGTATTTTTTCCCTTGTTGCTTTTAATAATTTATCTTTGCTTTAATTTTTGTCAATTTGACTACCATGCGTCTTGGTGTGTTCCTCCAGCTTGGCACTCTGTGTGCTTCCTGGATGTGGTTGAATATTTCCTTTTCCACGATAGGGATGTTTTCAGCTATTATATCTTCAAATATTTTCTCGAGTCCTCTCTCTCTTTCTTCTCCTTCTGGGACACCTATAATGTGAATATTGGTGCATTTAATGTTGTTCCAGAGGTCTATTAGGCTGTCTTCATTTCTTTTCATTCTTTTTTCTATATTCTGTTTTGTAGCACTGATTTCCACCATTATGCCTTCTAGGTCACTTATCTGTCCTTCTACCTCATTTATTCTGATACTGATTCAATCTACTGTCCTGTTTATCTCTTTGTCCTTTAGTTCTTCTAGGTCCTAGGTAAACACTTCTTGCATGTTCTCAGCCTTTGCCTCCATTCTTTTTTCAAGATCCTGAATCATCTTTGCTATCATTATTCTGAACTGTTTTTCTGGGAAGTTGCCAATCTCCACTTCATTTAGTTCTTTTTCTGTGGTTTTATTTTGTTCCTTGATCTGGGACATAATCCTATTTCTTTTCATTTTGGGTAGTTTTCTGTGATTGTGGTATTAGTTCTGGAGGATGATGGAATTGTAATTTTATTTCTTCTGTCTGCCCTCTGGTGGATGAGAATAAGAGACGTGTGCTAGCTTCCTGATGGAAGGGGCTGGCTGTGGGGAAAACTGGGTCTTGCTCTGGTGGGCAGGACTGTGCTCAGTAAAACATTAATCCAATTGTCTGCTTATGGGTGGGGCTGTGCTCCCTTCCTGACAGTTGTTTGGCCTGGAGTTCAAAATGCAGTACTTGGGTGCAATCTCAAAAATAACAGAGTGACCTCTGTTCATTTCCAAGGCAAACCATTCAATATCAGAGTAATCTAAGTCTATGCCCTAACCATTAATGAAGAAGCTGAAGTTGAATGGTTCTGTGAAGACCTACAAGACCTTCTAAAACTAACACCAAAAGGAGATGTCCTTTCATCACAGGGGACTGGAATGCAAAAGTAGAACTCAAGAGATACCTTGAGTAAGAGGCAAATTTGGCCTTGGAGTACAAAATGAAGCAGGGCAAATGTGAACAGAGTTTTGCCAAGAGAACTCACTAGTCATAGCAAATACTCTCTCTTCCAACAATACAATGTGTAGGGATGGCTCTACACATGAGCATCACCAGATGGTTAGTATTGAAATTCGATTGATTATACTCTTTGCAGCCAAAGATGGAGAAGCTATATAGAATCATCAAAAAGAATGCCAGGAAATGACTGTGGCTCAGATCATGAATTCCTTATTGTAAAATTCAGACTAAAATTGAAGAAAGTAGGGAAAACCATTAGACATTTAGTTTTGACCTATATCATATCCCTTAAGATTATACAGTGGAAATGACAAATAGATTCAAGGGATTAGATCTGATAGACAGAGTGCCTGAAGAACTATGGACTGAGATTTGTGACATTGTACAGGAGGCAGTGATCAAGACCATCCCCAAGAAAAAGAAATGCAAAAAGGCAAAATGGTGGTCTGAGAAGGCCTTACAAATAGCTAAAAAAAGACAAGGCCCTAAAGGCAAAGGAGAAAAGGAAAGATATAAGCATCTGAATGCATAGTTCCAAAGAATAGCAAGGAGAGATAAGCAAGCCTTCCTCAGTGATCAGTGCAAAGAAGTAGAGGCAAACAACAGACTGGGAAAGACTAGAGATCTCTTCTAGAAAATTACAGATACCAAGGGAACATTTCATGTAAAGATGGGCACAGTAAAGGACAGAAATGTATGGACCTAGCAGATGCAGAAGAGATTACGAAGAAGTGGAAAGAATACACAGAAGAACCACACAGAAAAGCTCTTAATGACCCAGATAATCGCGATGATGTTATCACTCACCTAGAGCCATACATCCTGTAGTCCAAAGTCAAGTGGGCGTTAGGAAGCATCACTATGAACAAGTGGAGGTGCTGGAATTCCAGTTGAGCTATTTCAAGTCCTAAAAGATGATGCTGTGAAAGTGCTGCACTCAATATGCCAGCAAATTTGGAAAACTCAGCAGTGGCCACAGAACTAGAGAAAGGTCAGTTTTCATTCCAATTTGAAAGAAAGGGAATGCCAAAGAATGTTCAAACTGCCACACCATTGCATTCATCTCACACTCAAGCAAAGTAATGCTCAAAATTCTCCAAGCCAGGCTTCAACAGTATGTGAACTGAGAATTCTAGATGTTCAAGCTGGATTTAGAAAAGGTAAAGGAACCAGAGATCAAATTGCCAACATCCACTGAATCATAGAAAAAGCAAGAGAGCTCCAAAAACACATATACTTCTGCTTTATTGACTATGTCAAAGTCTTTGACTGTGTAGATCACAACAAACTGTGGAAAATTCATAGAGACTTTGAAATACCAGACCACCTTTACCTGCCTTCTGAGAAATCTGTATGCAGGTCAAGAAGCAACAGTTAGAACCAGGCATGGAACAATGGACTGGTTCCATAGGGGAAAGGAGTTCATTAAGTCTTTATATTGTTACCCTGTTTATTTAAATTCTATGCAGAACACATGATGCTAAATGCCAGGCTGGGTGAAGCACAAACTGGAATCAAGTTTGTGGGAGAATTATCAGTAACCTCAGATAATCAGATTATACCACCCTTATGGCAGAAAGTGAAGAGAAACTAAAGAGCCTCTTGATGAAAGAGGAGAGTTAAAAAGTTGGCTTAAAACTCAACATTCAGAAGACTAAGATCATGGCATCCAGTCCCATCACTTCATGGGAAATAGATGGGGAAACAATGGAAACAGTGACAGACTTAATTTTGGGGAGCTCCAAAATCACTGCAGATGGTGACTGCAGCCATGAAATTAAAAAGATGCTTGCTCCTTGGAAGAAAAGCTATGACCAACCTAGAGAGCATACTAAAAAAGCAGAGACATTATTTTGCTGACAAAGGTCCATCTAGTCAAAGCTATAGTTTTTCCAGTAGTCATGTATGGATGTGATAATTGGACCATAAAGAAAGGTGAGCACCAAAGTATTGATGCTTTTGAACTGTGGTGTTGGAGAAGACTCTTGAGAGTCCCTTGGACTATAAGATCAAACCAGTCAATCGTAAAGGAAATCAGTGCTGAATATTCATTGGAAGGACTGATGCTGAAGCTGCAGCTCCAGTACTTTGGCCACCTGATGTGAAGAACTGACTCATTGTGAAAGACCCTGATTCTGGGAAAGATTGAGGACAGGAGGAGAAGGGGGTGACCAAGGATGGGATGGTTGGTTGGCATCACTGACTTGATAGACATGCGTTTATGTAAGTTCTGGAATTTTGTCATGGACAAGGAAGCCTGGTGTGCTGTAGTTCATCAGATCACAGAGTCAGACACCACTGAGTGACTGAACTGAACTGACTGAGGGTTGTCTTTTTGTTTATGATTTCCTTTGTTGTGAAAACTTTTAATTAGGTCCATTTTTTTTTTATTTTATTTTTATTTTCATTAGAAGACAAATCATAAATAATATTGCTATGATTTACACCAAAGAATGTTCTCCCTATATTTCCAAGCATTTTATGGTATTAGATCTTACATTTTGGTCTTTAATACATTTTCAGTTTATTTTTGTATGTAGTATTAGAGAATATTTTAGTTTCTTTTTTTTACATGTAGCTGTTCAGTTTTCCAAGCATCATTTATTTAAAAATACCATCTTTTCTCTGTTGTATGTTCCTGACTTCTTTGTTGTAGATTAGTTAGCCATAAGTGCATGGATTTATTTCTGAGTTTTCTGTCCTGTTCCCTTGATCTGTGTCTGTTTTAGTAATACCATACTGTTTTGATTACTGTAGATTTGTAGTATTGTCTGAAGTCAAGGAGCCTGATTTCTCCTGCTCCTGATTTCTTTCTCAGAATTGCTTTGGCTATTTCAGGTTTTTTATCTTACTATACAGATTTTAAAGTTTTTTGTCTAGTTCTGTGAAAAATGACATTGGCAGCTTAATAGGGGTTGCATTGACTGTCTTGATTGCCTTGGGTAATGTGTTCATCTGAACAATAGTGATTCTTCCAATCCAAGAACACTGTATATATTTTCATCCATTTGTGTGGTCTTCAATTTCTTTCATCAGTGTCTTATAGTTTTCCAAATTTAGGTCTTTTGTCCCTTAAGGTAGGTTTATTCTTAGGCATTTTATTCTTTCTGATACAGAATAATTTATTCTAAATGTGTAAAAATGTTTTAAATGTAGGAAATAATGATCATCATACATTAAATCTGCAAAAAGCTTTATGCTTTTCAAAGGATTGAGGGGCATTTTTCATTGTTCTTAGGAATGTCATTTATTTATAAATGGTCTTAGATCTGGCAGAAATAGATATTTTTCAGGTGAGGAAAGAACTTGTATTAGTTATCTGACAAACCAAGATGCAGACAAGTTTTGCAACTCTGAATTATCATTTCCTTATATATGTTTATATAGCTTTTGAGTTTTAAAAAATGTTTTATCTGAATTATATTGCTAAAGATGCAATGTATTCTTTGTTATCCTGAACATTCTCATTTTTAAAAGATTGTAAAATATTTCCTGTCTCAAAAACATGGACATTTCCTCTGTTGTCTCCCTCCAAAATCTTTACTTTATTTTGTGGCCACATTCAAATTGGATAATAATTAGTTGTTTCCACAGTTTCTGTCTTGCTAAAAGTAAGATATGAAAGACTGAAGCCAGATTCCCACTGATGTCATTGGATATGTGATGAACAAGAAAATGCCACATATACTTAAAAAAAAAAAGAAACAAAACAGTTGATAGTACTCAAACCCATGGTGACCTTGATATTACAACAATAGACATGGATTTAAAAACAGGAATCTTTGATGTCTCAGTGGTAAACAATCTGCATGCCAATGCAGAAGACATGGGTTTGATTCCTGTATTTGGAAGATCCTCTGAAGAAAGAAATGGCAACCCACTCCAGTATCCTTGCCTGGGAAATACAACAGGAGACTGGCAGACTACAGTCCATGGGATCACAAAGAGTTGGACGTGACTTAGTGACTAAGCAACATCAATTATAAATATAGTAATAAATTTAAATAAACAGACTGAGTTAATGTATAGGTAGTTTTATCATAGAAACCATAGAGAAGGCAAATGGAAAATCTAGAACTTGGAGGGCACAACAACTGAAAAATAAACCACTTGATAAGGGTTATTGGAAGACGGAAGAAGGTATACTTAAAATGTGTGCTTGGGTGCTAAGTCGCTTCAGCCATTTCTGACTCTTTGCAGCACTGTGGACCAGACTGTAGCCTGTCAGGCTCCCCTGTCAGTGGGATTTTCTGGGCAGTAATGCTGGTGTGGGCTGCCATGACCACCTCCTTCAGGGGATTTTACCAACCCAGAGATGGAACCTGTATCTCTTAAGTCTCCTGCATTGGCAGGTGGGTTCTTTACCACTAGTGCCACCTGTTGAAAATAGGCCCATAGAAAATTATAAATCTGAGCAAAACAAAGAGGAAAATAGTAGACAATGAGCAGAGTCTCAAACATGGGGCATGATATCATGTAAATTAACATTAATCATAGTCTCAGAGAGAAGAAAAAAATAGAAAAAATAAAGGCCCTATATTTTTTGAATTTTGAGAAGGGAATCAATTTCCAGATACAAAAACCTAGATGATAGCTAAGAAGAAGAAAGAAAGAAAGAAACACACATACACACACTCAGGCACATTATATACAAATTATGATTTCAATAGTGCAAGTTGCTCAGTTGTGTCTGACTCGTTGCAACCCCATGGACTGTTGAGGCTCTATGAGGCTCCTCTGTCTGAAATTCTCCAGGCAAGAATACCATACTGGAGTGAGTTGTTATCACCTTCTCCAATGGTTTCAGTTGGCTATTGTTATTGATATCTAGATGAGGTCATTATAGAACTGTAAAATAATAGAATGGTATTTAAAAGTCTGTTATTGACCTAACATAAAGCCAACATGAGTTCAGTGGTAGAGTGTAAAATAAATGTTTCAAAAAGAGAGAGGAGAGAGAGAAAAGGACATACCAAACACCACTAATTTAAGAAGAAAGAAATGTTAAAATAAGGAATTAGGCCCTTAAAATCACCTCAAGGCTTGGAGGCATAGACTCAAGGAAAACCCAGTGGATGCCACAAAGCATCAGAGTTAACATATAGTGTTGACAGTGCTTTCCTGAAGTCAGATCTCAAGAGAATCCAGGTTATACTAATAACAGTAAAAATACTTAACAATTTAGGCAACTATTCCCTATGATCGGAAGCTTATTCACTTAGACTGGATTATGGCATTCTCACTACTGTGATGGAAAAGTAAACTCAACTTCATCAATCAGCATGTTAATTCCTACTCGTAATAAGAACACACTGATTGGGGAGGCAATATAGTGTTGGGTTAAAGTATAATTTTTGGTTACAGACAATAGATTTAAACGTCCGTAATATCACTTCCGAGCTCAGTGATGTGGTACAACAGAAACATCATAACATTTTAGAAAATAATAATCTTTCTTAAGTAAGGCACTGTTCTTTTTTATTTAATAATTTTGTGTATTTTTTGACTGCACTGGGTCTTCATTGCTTCACAAGTTTTTTCTAGCTGTGGCAAGTGGGAGCTACTCTCTACTTGCAGTGTGCGGGCTTTTCTTTGTGGTGGCTTCTCTTGTGGAAAAGGGCTCTGGGGCAAGGGGGCCTCAGTAGTTGTGGCCACTGGGCTCTTGAGCACGGGCTCAATGGTTGTAGCACATGGGCTTGCTTGTTCCACGGCATGTGGGATCTTCCTGACTCAGGGATTGATCCTGTGTCTCCTCTGTTGGCAGGCAGACTCTTGAACACTAAGGCACCAGGAGAGCCACTAAGGCTCTGTCCTTAGTGTTTACGTATACCGTTTTATTTTATTTTGTCAGGGAGAGGGAAATTCTCCACCTCTACCCATCTGTGGTTAGACTGATAATAAAATTGATACAAGACAGATTAACAGGAGAAAAAAAAAGTTTAATTTGTGTACTGAAAGTTCTCATGGAAATGTGGCCAAAGGAGGCAACTTTTATATTTCTTAGACAAAGAAATTTGAGAGAAATTGAAAAGACAAACAATTTTGGGTGCATAGTTAGTAAGGAATTTAAGCAAAGTTTGGACTTGGGTTGAAAATTAGTAGAGAACTAACGAGGTTTCTTTATATAGGTCTCTCAGCTCTGCTTTCTGTCTCTCAGATGATGCCTTTCTACCTCCCAATACAGGGAGGGCACTGTTCATGAGGGAGATATATTTTTTGCTTTCAGAGAGATAGAGAGCAGGGTCAAATGTCCTTCTTTGATCAGTCACTTCTTAAGTACTTTTAATTCAAAGTAATCAATATGTATTGAAGCATATTTTGAAGTGGCTGCCCTTGACCCAGTTTTCATAAAAACCGTATGAGATTTTCTTTTGCCCTCAGAGTATTTTTCTTATTTCCATTTTGCTGTTGGAAAACAATTTAAAATTAATTCCATTAAATTTAGGGCTCTTTATCGATCATTTCTACAAGGTTGACAGGGAAACATGAGGTATTAGCACCAATATTATTACCAGCAGTCTACCTATAGCCTGTAATAATACTCCTTTATGACTTAGTGACTCAAGGCAACGACTGCTACTTGTTACTATAACTGTAACTACTACAACAATCACTGTACTTACTATGTGCTAGGCATTGTGACATACACTTTTATAACAATTTCAATCATTTAGTCTTTATAAAAACAAAACCAATACAATATTGTAAAGTAATTAACCTCCAATTAAAATAAATAAATGTATATTAAAAAAAAACTCAGTGAATAAGTTCTATTGTTGTTTTCATTTTATTATCCAAGACCTGACTAGGTAATTCTTCGATGTTCTGCAGATAATAAATGCTAGAGTCAGGGTTAAACCTCTATATAAATTCACCTGTATTTTATTAATGAAGGGTCTCTGTGGTGATGAGAATGATGGTGATAATGAAGATGAGGATGAACATTCTACAAGTTTTTTTTTTTTACTGATGACAGAATTTTCCTGCTTCAATTGCTGACCTTAATGTCAAGAACCTAACAGTTACACCCATCCAGTATGGAATTAATAGGTGAGATATTAATTTTTTTAAGTAACGAGATCCATGCCATAACTTTTAAATACTTTTGTCAAACTGCATTCAATGCTTATTTACTTCCTATTATTCTAACAAACTGAATTATAAAATTTCTCTATACACATAATGGATTAAATTAGTGCTTTGTATTGGAGAAATACATGGCTTCCCTGGTGACTCAGTGGTGAAGAATTTGCCTGCCAACGCAGGCACACACACAGGTTCAATCCCTGGGATGAGGGAACCCACTCCAGTATTTTTGGCTGGAAAATCCCACGGACAGAGAAGCCTGGCTGGCTATAGTCAATGGGGTTGCAGAGTCAGACACGGCTTAGCTACTAAACAACAACATTGAAGCAGTTATTGTAATGTCAATAGAAAAAGAAAATGGCAATCTCACAGAAAGGAAATAAAATATAGTTGCCAAAATTTATAATGCATCACAATGTATAAGCAAATACCTTTGATTGATTCAGCCAAATTCAGCCATTTGTGTATGAGGGCATCACAATAAACTAATGAATATGCATAGTGTCCAAGGTGAGACTTCCCAGAATAGTCTAAAATATGTACACATTCTAAAATTTGAACACATTTTTAAAGAATACAACTCACATAAAACACTCAAAGATTTATCTTTCCATTGGCTAATTATTCTAACATTAAACCTTAACACAGTTTTAACACAGATAGCATGCTATATTGGGCAAAGAGTGAAAAATTGAGTCTCGGTCTATGCTTTCATCTTTGCTGACAACTGTTGCTGTGTGCTCAGGGTTTGTGCTCAGTTGCTCAGTCAAAGGGTCTTTTGTGACCCTTTGGGCTATAGCTCACCAGGCTCATCTGTTCATGGAATTTTTCAGGCAAGAATACTGTAGCGGTTTGCCATTTCCTACTCCAGGGGATCTTTCCAACTCAGGGATTGAACTCTCATCTCCTGCATTGGCCCTCAGATTCTTTACTGAGCCACTGTGCCACCTGCGAAGGCCCAACTATAACTTTAGGCATAAATACTTTAGTAATTTTGGGCATAGATTAAACTCACTTTAAAACATCTTCTGTCTCTGATACTTTATATTTCTATTATACTTTTAGAAAATGCATAGAGATAGGAAACTATTTAAAGCTTGTTAGATAAATTAAGAATCTATGTGTAAGATAATGGCCATACTCTAATGTTACTATTGTGGATACAATAAAATAATCTGATATATTTCCAATTATTCATCCATAAAAATTTAAGATACAGCAAATAACATTTTAGGAATCACTTCAGAAGAGGGGGTTAAAAATATATTTCTTCAACCTTAATCCCTTTTAACATTATGCCTTAATCTCCAGGTTGTTGTGATTATCTACCTACCTATTTATCTATTTATTTACTTATTTATCTGCTGTTTTCTTTGTAAACTCGGGCCTGTTGCATAGCCTCCATACTCATTTATAGAAAAGATTAAAACTATAAATCATCACAACTCATAAGCTGCCTACTTAGAGCTGAACAGCCAGCATAGCTCCAGAACTGATGGAGATTTATGAATCTCAGACAGCTGCTCTCACCCAACTTCAAGAAGATAAACGGAAAGGAAAGATATCGAATTAATTTGGTGTCCATAGATATCACTTATGTAAACAGATGGGATCAGCTACCTGGAGGGCAAAACCCCTAGGAAAAGGAGGATACATGAAGAGAATGTGTATTGACCCTTGTCTGTTCTACATGTTGAAATCCCAGCTCTGTATGAGACCTAATTGATGACACTTGCTTTTTTTGAGTTTTATCCAACCAGGTCCCTGGTGGTTCAGTGGTGAAGGGTGCCTGCCAATGCAGGAGACCTAGGTTTGATCCCTAGTTCTGGAAGATCCCCTGGAGAAGGAAACTGCAACCCATTCTAGTATTTTTGCCTGGAGAATTCCACCGAGGCTGGCGGGCTACATTCCATGGGGTTGCAAAAGAGTCAGACATGACTTAAAAACTAAACAAAACCAGCCAATAATAATTTTCTATTCTTCTAATCTCTAGTAGATATTATGCCTTATACCATACCCAGGCGTATATAACTGCTGTTTCAGTCAGGTCATATCTTTTGGTGCTTAAATAAAATTTCAAGCCTTTTAGAAAGAATGAGGAGTTTTACTTTATTCACCTAGCACACAGTATCTAGTTGTTCCAAACATTTTTTACCCTTGCTGAGTCTTGCAGAGTTGAGATGGCTTTTGAAAACAAGTCACTCAATGGTTTTCTATTGCATAGAAAAGTGATTCAGATTTTTTTCCGTAAGTAGGTATTTTTTCTCTAAAAAATCCCTTAGAAAACATTGATTATATGAAGTAGATAAAATTATACTAAAATAAATAATCTTGAAGTTTAAAAACACTGAATGCCTACATTTGTATTCATGCAATTTTTAAAGAGACAGAAAACAGAGATGGTCTTCATCAGCAGTTGATCAGAGCTTCTTAAGTTTATGTGAAACAAAGAATTTAGTTCAAGGTAGGGAAGGTAAAAGAAAAATAACAAGTTGATTTAAGTGGAAAATGAAATAACAAGTTAGTGCTAAGTCATAAAACAGGCATAAAATATGAGCTATACTATTTACCACATTTGTTACATTTATTACCAAACATGTCATGTGTTTGTTTACCTATGTGCTTATACAAATATGTATCTTTTTAATTTCAAGGTGGTAAAAACAAAACAAAACAAATTGGAAACANCATTTGGAGAATTTGCCAAATTAAATGAGATTAGATATTTTAGAGGAAAATGTATCACATCTGGTCATCCTGATTTAAAAAAAAATAGCAAAATAATCTGCTTAAATGTGATATGAAAGTTTGTGAAATTACTGTTTTCCTAATAAATGAGTGATTGTTTTATTTATAAGTGAATTTATCAGTTCAATAGTGTTAAATATGCCTCTTTTTTTAAGGGCAAGAATGAGTGGAGTAGAGGAACTTGGAGTTAAATAGCTCAGTGGTGGCTTTAATAATGAAAGTTAATATTTACTATGTACTTATTATCTGCCTATAATAAGGGTTTTTTGTAGATTTGGTGCCAGGAATGGCTCTTGAGAAACAGAATTTTAGGATGAGTCTCCTGAATTTGTTCTAGGGGCTATGGAATTGAATCTCAAATGTGACTTGATTTAAAGATGCCAGTGATTCTATTTCCAGTAGTAAAGAGCACGGGTAGTCCAGAGAGGGATCTGGCAGTAGAGCTGTGAAAATATCACCGTCATTTACTCCTAATCAACCACTTACAAGATGCAAATAGCCGAGGAATTGTAAATATATTTTTGAACATTTTGTCAAACTGATGAAGATAATGAGATTGGATGTGGCTGGTAAAATCGCTGGACAGTGTGGGAAAAGGAAACGATGAAATCAGGCATTTGACTTCCTAGCTCAAACTGCACTAGTGACCTATAGTCTTCTGTAAGTCCAGAAGGAGAACGTGTCTCCTGTAGCCAAAGAGCCAAGACTGCTGAAAATCAAGCTGAGAATCTCATCCTGTCACTGGCTGAATATCAATGCAACTACAACCCCCAGCCTTTCCGGGTGTCTACTGTAAAGTGAGGCCATTGACGAGGAAGTAACAGGATCCTGAAAGTTGTAATGAGATGTGTGGAAAGACCCTAATGAAGCTGGGGACACTGATCCTCTGATTTCTGCAGTCTCTTTTTGCGAGTGAAAGCAGCCTCTCCACCTCGTGTGGAAGTCTGGTTCTATTTCTCTGAGGAGCGCTGGCTGATACAGTTTCAAAACTTTTTATTGAATTCAATGGAATACTTTTATTAACTTCTGTAGAAATGATGAAATAGGTTTCCACATGTAACTCAGATGTTAGGTAGGATTCCTTGATTTGGGGAGATGTGGTTAAAATTGACCAGTGACCCAACTCTGTGCTTTCAAGGTTTACTTCTCTTTATTTCTGTCTCCCTCCATGCTTCAGTTTTTTTCTCACAATATCTTAATTTGAATCTGTGGCAACCCAAATGCAAAATTCAGTACATTTGCTTTTTTGTAAGAAACTTTACTGTTACTTAGTAATTAAAGAGTTTAAGGTTACAGAGAAATGAAACAGATTTTCTAATACATCTACCATTGTTTGTGCTTTCCTTATGTTCCTTTCAATATATTTATTCTGTTCTGCCCCAGTTGGTCCTAGGGACTACACAAATAAAAATCTCCTCCATGAATAAAGATTGCATCTTTCTTCTTTAGAAACCTTGGCATGAATGTCTTTCCAGGCACCAGAGGAATCACTTTCCAGTCAAAGTGTCCTTTAACAAAGGCAGTTGTCGTTGCTGTTGTTCAATTGCTAAGTCATATCTGGCTCATTGTGACCTCAAGGACTGCAACAAGCCAGGCTTCTCTGTCTTCCACTATCTCACGGAGTTTGCTCAAATTTATGTCCATGAGTCAGTGAGGCTAGCTAAGCATCTCATCCTCTGCCACCCCCATCTTCTTCTGCCTTCAGTCTCTCCCAGCATCAGGGTCTTTTCCAATGAGCCCTCCATAGCACATGGACAAAGTATTCAAGCTTCAGCATCAGTCCTTCCATTGAATAGTCAAGGTTGATTTCCTTTAAAATAGACTGGTTTTATCTCCTCTCTGTCCAAGGGTCTCTCAAGAATCTTCTCCAGCACCACAATTTGAAAGCATTAATTCTTTGGCATTCAGCATCCTTTATGATCCATCTCTCACATCTGTACATGACTACTGGAAAATCATAGCTTTGACTAGAAGGACCTTTATCAGCAAAGTGATGTCCTGTTTTTTTAAAGCACTATTTTGGTTTGTTAGGTTTTAGTTGGTGATGGATAGGGAGGCAGCCTGGTGTGGTGTGGTTTATGGGGTCGCAGGGAGTCGGACATGACTGAGTGACTGAACTGAACTGATTTAGGTTTGTTATAGCTTTCCTACCAAGAAACAAGAGTCTTTTAATTTCATGGCTACAGCCACCATCTGCAGTGATTTTGGAGCCCAAGAAAAGAAGATCTGTCACTGCTTCCACTTTTTCTCCATCTATTATGAAGTGATGGGACTGGATGCCATGATTTTAATTTTAATGTTGAGTTTTAAGCCAGCTTTTTCATTCTCCTCTTTCACCCTTATCAAAAGGCTCTTTAGTGCCTCTCCACTTTCTGCCATTAGGGTGGTATCATCTGCATTGTTGTTCAGTCACCCAGTCATGTCTGACTCTTTGTGACCCCATGGACTGCAGAAGGCCAGGCCTCCCTGTCCCTCACCATCTCCTGAATTTTGCCCAAGATCATGTCCATTGTATCAGTGATGCCATCCTGCCATCTCATCCTCTGATGCCCTGTTTTCCTTCTGCCCTCAATCTTTCCCAGCATCAGGGACTTTTCCAATGAGTCAGCTGTTTGCATCAGATAACCAAAATACTGGAGTTTCAGCTTCAGCATCAGTCCTTCCAATAAGTATCCAGGCTTGGTTTCCCTTAAGATCGACTGGTTTGATCTCCTTGCTATCCAAAGGACTCTCAGGTGTCTTCTCCACAGTTCAAAGGCATCAATTTTTCTGCACTCAACCTTCTTTACAGTCCGGCTCTCACAACTGTACATGACCACTGGAAAGACCATAGCCTTGACCATTCGGACCTTTGTTGGAAGAGTAATGTCTCTGCTTTCAACACACTGTCTAGGTTTGTCATAGCTTTTCTGCCAAGAAGCAAATGTCTTCTGATTTCATGGCTACAGTCACCATCCACAGGGATTTTAAAGCCCAAGAAAAGGAAATCTGTCACTACTTTCACTTTCCCCTCCTTCACTTGCTATGAAGAAATGTGGCCAGATTCCATGATCTTAGTGTTTTTTGATATTTAGTTTTAAGCTGGCTCTTTCACTCTCCTCCTTCACTGCTATCAAAATGCTCTTTAGTTGATCTTCGATTTCTGCCATTAGAGTGGTATCATCTGCATATCTGAGGTTGTTGATATTTCTCCTGCCTCTCTTGATTCCAGCTTGTAACTCATCCAGCCCAGCATTTCTCATGATGTGCTCAGAGTATAGATTAAACAAACGGTGACAGCAGACAGCCCTGTTGTACCCCTTTCTCAATCTTGAACCAGTCAGTTGTTCCATACAGGGTTCTAACTATTGCTTCTTGACCCACATACAGGTTTCTCAGGAGACAGGTAAGATGGCCTGGTATTCCCATCTCTTTAAGAGCTTTCCAAAGTTTATTATCATTCACACAGTCAAAGGCTTTGGTGTAGTCAATGAAACAGAAGTAGATGTTTTTCTGAAATTTCCTTGCTTTCTCTATCATCCAGCGAATGTTGGCAATTTGATCTCTGGTTCCTTTCCTTTTTTTAAACCGACCTTCGACATCTGGAAGTTCTTGGTTCACATATTGCTGAAGCCTACCATGCAAGATTTTAAGCATGACCTTACTAGCATGGGGTACAGTGCAATTATCCAGTGGTCAGCACAATCTTTGGTACTACCCTTCTTGGGAATTGGGATGAGTATTGACCTTTTCCAGTCCTGTGGCCACTGCTGGGTCTTCCAATTTGCTGACATATTGAATGCAACACCTTGATGGCATCATCCTTTTTAGGGTTTTGAATAGTTGGAATTTTGTACTGGAATTGTGTCACATTCACTAGCTTTAGTAACCGAGTGCTTCCTAAGACCCACTTGACTTTGCTTTCCAGAATATCTGGCTCTGGGTGGTTGACCACACCATCGTAGTAATCTCATTCATTCATTTAGATCTTTTTAGTACAGTTCTGTGTGTTCTTTCCATCTCTTTTTGATCTCTTCAGCATCTACTAAGTCTCTACCATTTCTGTTCTTTATTGTGCCCATCTTTGGGCAAAATATTTTCTTGATGTTTCCAATTTTCCTGAAGAGCTCTCTAGTCTTTCCCCTTCTGTTGTTTTCTTCTAGTTTTATACACTATTCACTGAAGAAGGCCTTCTTGTCTCTTATCTGCATATCTGAGGTTATTGGTATTTCTCTCAGCAGTGTTGATTCCAGTTTGTGCTTCATGCAGCCTGGCATTTCACATGATGTACTCTGCATAGAAGTTGAATAAACAAGGTGATAATATATAGCCTTGTCATATTCCTTTCCCAAGTGTGAACAAATCAGTTGTTCCATGTCTGGTTCTCCTTCTCCCTAAAAAGAATTCTGCTACCAGGGATTAAAGTATCATAATGGTAATGCCAGTTCATAGTTTATTTTTGATGTATTAATATGAACTGTCTCAAATTTACCATTCATTCTTTGCTGGGATATCTCTTTTCCCCTATTAATCTTTCAGCTTAGAGCTGAACTATATTCAGTGATTTTGCTTGAAGATATTTGATGTTGATTGGCCGGAGCGTTTACCCATTTACATTTAAAGTTATTGTTATTATGCATGTTCCTGTTGCTGGTTCTTGATTGTTTGGGGTTTGTTTTTTGTAGGTCATTTTTCTTCCCTTCCTCTTCTGTTGTCTTGTCTTGTGCTTCCCGCCTATGATATGATTCCCAAATGATATAGAGAAGCTCCTGTATCATTTGCCATAGAACTGGTTTGGTGGTGCTGAATTCTTTTAGCTTTTGCTTGTCTGTAAAACTTTTCATTTCTCTGTTGAATCTGAATGAGAGCCTTGCTCTGTTGAGTATTCTTGGTTGTAGTGTTTTTTTCCCTCTCATCACTTAAAATGTGTTGTGCCACTCCCTTCTGGCTTGCAGAGTTTCTGCTGAAAACTCAGTGGATAACCTTATGGGTATTCGCTGTGTATTATTTGTTGCTTTTCCCTTGTTGCTTTCAATATTTTTTCTTTGTATTTAATTTCTGTTAGTGTGATTAATGTGTGTCTTGGCATGTTTCTCTTTGGGTTTATCCTGTATGGAATTTTATGTGCTTCCTGGACCTGGGTCACTATTTACTTTTCCATGTTAGGGAAGTTTTTGACTATAATCTCTTCAAATATTTTCTTAGACCCTTTCTCTTTTTCTTCTTCTTCTGGAACCCCTATAATCTTGAATGTTGGAGTTTAATGTTGTTCCAGAAGCCTCTGAAACTGCCATCATTTCTCTTCATCCTTTCTTCTTTATTCTGTTCTGCAGCAGTGTTTTCCACCATCATATCTTCCACTCACTTATCCATTCTTCTGCCTCAGTTATTCTGCTATTAATTCCTTCTGGTGTATTTTTCATTTGTTGCTCATCATTGTTCATTCATTAGCTCTTCTAGGTCCTTTAAACATTTCTTGTAACTTCTCAACGGACTGGGGCACACGTGCTCGCTCTTGGGGGAGGGAGGTTAAGGTGGCAGGGACTGGGGCCGGAGTGCTTGCTCTAGGAAGAGCCCTTCCTCGAGCCTGCAGAGGCAGGGGCTGGAGAGAGGTCGTGACTGTGACCTCACCCTTTGAGCATCACTCAACAATGCTGACTCACTGCCATGGCCATCCAGGCTTCTCTGAGGAGCACTCCTCACTCCCATACCCTCAGGCCATCTCTGCACGGCCAACAGCAGTCCTCTCCCTAGGCCCACTCTCCTAACCCCCTGTTCCGGCACCCAGCGCCTGCCAGCACTGATGGACCCCCACCTCAGGCTTGGGCAGGCAGGGCTACGTCATCCACTGTCTGTGTACGTCTCACTCTGTCCTGCCTGCCACAGACTGTTTGCTGCACTTTCCTCTGATAGCCCCCGAAGATCTCCCTGCCAGTGAGGGGGCCAGCTGCTATAACCTCTTCTCTTTTCCAGTCCCCCCACAGGGCCGAGAGTCCTATCCCATTTCCTCTTTTCTTTTTCTTCCCTTTCTCTTACTTGTCATACCCAATTACACAAGGATCTTCTCTCGTCCTGGTAGGTGTCTGAGGTCCTCTGCTACTGTTCAGTAGGTGCTCTGTGCCAATCGTTCCATTTGTTGACGTATTCTTGATGTACCTGTGAAGAGAGGTGAGCTCCAGGCCCTCATATTGTGCTATCTTGACCCCCAACCAAGTAATTCTAGTCTGTGTTTCTATTTGCTCTACCTTCCTACTTGTTATTCAGTTTTGCTTTACTTTTTTCTTATGGTTCTTTTGCTAATTNCTACGTCATCCACTGTCTGTGTACGTCTCACTCTGTCCTGCCTGCCACAGACTGTTTGCTGCACTTTCCTCTGATAGCCCCCGAAGATCTCCCTGCCAGTGAGGGGGCCAGCTGCTATAACCTCTTCTCTTTTTCAGTCCCCCCGCAGGGCCAAGAGTCCTATCCCATTTCCTCTTTTCTTTTTCTTCCCTTTCTCTTACTTGTCATACCCAATTACCCAAGGATCTTCTCTCGTCCTGGTAGGTGTCTGAGGTCCTCTGCTACTGTTCAGTAGGTGCTCTGTGCCAATCGTTCCATTTGTTGATGTATTCTTGATGTACCTGTGAAGAGAGGTGAGCTCCAGGCCCTCATATTGTGCTATCTTGACCCCCAACCAAGTAATTCTAGTCTGTGTTTCTGTTTGCTCTACCTTCCTACTTGTTATTCAGTTTTGCTTTACTTTTTTCTTATGGTTCTTTTGCTAATTTCTTACAGTGTACACTTAGTTGTTTTTTTTTTAATACTTACTTTTTATTAATGGAGGTGTTTGGGGCTAAACATTTTTTTCTCAGAATAGCTCTTTCTGCATCGTGAGGGTTTTTATATTAAGCACTCTAATTTTTGTTTTGTTTTTTTTCATGACACATAACATTTTCTTTGAACCAAGCTTTAGAGTAGTTATTCTTCTCCGCTTTTTATAATGTATTTCTTATTTTATTGAACAGTGATAGTAGAAACCCCCCACACTTTGTAGATAACTTAGTCCCTTTTGCATGAGTTCAGGGATAGTCTACAGATACACTAAATGTATATTTCTCTTCCTTTTTCCTTCCTGGAAATAGGCCAGTGGTTTCAATCTGCAAAATGAGGTATTTCCTCAATGGATGTGAATGTCCTTTTCCATGACAGACTGGGATGTCTCACAAGTGGAAGTGGAATGGTGTCTAGGGTCCTGTGACCGATGTGCAGGGGCAGTAAAGGTACCAGGCTTGTGCTGCAGCAGCTCGTCTGTCTTTGTTCTCCGCACTCCTTGCATCCTCTTTCCTTCAAGGCCACAGAGACTCAGTGTGCTCATTCAGCAGTTTCTTTTCTTTAGAGAGTCAGGACAAACTGGCATAGTCAGGCAAGTTTGATGGATTTTAATCCTAGAAGCTTTCAGAAATTTTTAAAGTACGGTTTTATTTCCGTATTTATTGCCATGGTGCTAATTTTCTATCTCTTGCCTGGTCCTAGATCATTTGTTTTTACCAAGACTTCAACAAACTTCATTTTATGTACGTATACACTGTATATCTGCCTATGGCTGCCAAAAACACCTTTACAAATGGAAGTAAATAATTTGAGTTTGGGTTGAAAGGTAGCAAAGACATTAAATGTATCTGTTTTTCTTTTGTTTCTATTTCATTAATAATTTTTAGAGTCAATATTAAGATCTTTATAATGTTCATACTATTTTTCCTTTGGCAAATTTTCTTTTACCTTTTTCTTGTTGTTGTCCAGTCTCTCAGTCTTGTCCAACTCTTTGCAACCCCATGGACTGCAGGATGCCAGGCTTCCCTGTCCTTCACTATCTCCCGGAATTTGCTCAAACTCATGTCCATTGAGTCGGTGATGCCATCCAAACATCTCATCCTCTGTTGCTCTCCTCTCCTCTTGCCCTCAATTTTTCACAGCATCAGGGTCTCTTCCAGGGTTGGCTCTTTGCATCAGGTGGCCAAATTTTTGGAGCTTCAGCTTCAGCATTAGTCCTTCCAATGAATATTCAGGGTTGATTTCCTTTAGGATTGACTGGTTTGATTTCCTTGCAGTCCAAGGGACTCTCAAGAGTCTTCTCCAGCACCGCAGTTCAAAACCATCAATTTTTCAGCACTCAGTCTTCATTATGGTCCAACTCTCACATTTGTACATGCAACTGAAAAATCTGTAGCCTTGACCATATGGACCTTTGTTGGCAAAATGGTGTCTCTGCTTTTTAATATGCTGTATAGGTTTGTTATACCCTTTCTTCCAAGGATCAAACATCTTTTAGTTTCATGGCTGCAGTCACCACCTACAGTGATTTTGGAGCCCAAGAAAATGAAGTCTGTCACTGTTTTCATTGTTTCCTCATCTATTTGCCATGAAGAGATGGGACTGAATGCCATGATCTTCATTTTTGAATGTTGAGTTTTAAGCCAGCTTTTTCACTCTCCTCTTTCACCTTCATCAGGAGGCTCTTTAGTTCCTTTTTGCTTTCTGCCATTAGAGTGATGTCATCTGCATATCTCAGATTATTGATATTTCTCCTGGCAATCTTTATTCCAGCTTGAGCTTCATCCAGCCTAGCATTTTGTCTGATGTACTCTGCATATAAGTTAAATAAGCAGGATAACAATATACAGCCTTGTCATTCTCCTTTCCCAATTTGGAGCCAGTCCATTGTTCCATGTCCAGTTCTAACTATTGCTTCTTGACCTGCATAGAGGTTTCTCAGGAGGCAGGTCAAGTGGTCTGGTAATCCCATCTCTTTAAGAATGTTCCACAGTTTGTTGTGATCCACACCCTCAAAGGCTTTAGTATAGACAATGAAGAAGAAGTAGGTGTCTTTCTGGAATTCTTGTGCTTTTTGTATGATCCAACAGATGTTGGCAATTTGATTTCTGGTTCCTTTGCCTTTTCTAAATCCAGCTTGTACATCTGGAATTTCTTGGTTCGCATACTGTTGAAGCCTGTTTTGAAGGACTTTGAACGTTACATTCCTAGCATGTGAAATGAGTGCAAAAGCAAGGTAGTTTGAACATTCTTTGGCATTTCCATTCTTTGGGATTGGGTTGAAAACTTACCTTTTCCAGTCCTGTGGAATTCCAGTCCTGAATTTTCCAGATTTCCTGGCATATTCAGTACAGCACTTTAACAACATCATCTTGTAGGATTTGAACTAGCTCAGCTGTAATTCCACCTGGACTTCCCAGGTGGCGCTAGTGATAAAGAACCCACCTGCCAATGCAGGAGACAAGAGAGGTGGATTCATCCCTGGGCTGGGAAGTTCCCCTGGATAAGGGCATGGCAACCCACTCTAGTATGCTTGCCTGGAGAATTCCATGGACAGAGGAGGCTGGTAGGCTACAATTCATAGGGTCTCAATGAGTTGGACATGACTGATGCGACTTGGCATTTAAGGAATTCCATCACCTCCACTAGCTTTGTTCGTAATGCTTCCTAAGGGCCACCTGACTTCACACTCCAGAATGTCTTGCTCCAGGGGAGTGATCATGACATTGTGTTTTTCCAGGTCATTAAGACTTTTTGTACAGTTCTTCTGTGTATTCATGCCACCTCTTCTTAACATCACCTGCTTCTGTTAGGTCCATACCATTTCTGTCCTTTATTGTGCCTATCTTTACATGGAATGTTCCCTCATTATCTCTAATTTTCTTGAAGAGATCACTAGTGTTTCCCATTCTGTTATTTTCCTCTATTTCTGTGCATTGTTCACTTAATGCTTTCTTATCTCTTCTTGCTATGCTTTGGAATTCTGCATTTGGATTGGTATATTTTCCTTTACTCCTTTGCCTTTCACAACTTTTACTGAATTACCTAATAATACTTTAAATTTTCTCTAGGGCACCTTTGTTTTAAAGAAAATTGTTTTGAGCATTAGTTTACTTCTTTATTTTTCAATAAAAAATAAAAACCTCTTATCAAATAATTGGCATAATCTGTTACAATATATTGTTCATTTTTAATACTAGTTTCCTTATAGTAATTTTGTGTGTTGTTTTAAATTTTAATTTAGGTATATTTTAGTATAAACACTGCTAATAATTCCTAGTTTTATAGTCAAATATAGTTTTCATATTTTAGAATTTTGGGGTCCTTTTGGCTAGTTAGGGATAAGAATGAAAGTGTTAGTTGCTTAGTCCTGACTCTTTGTGACTCCATGGAATATAGCCCTCCAGCCTCCTCCATCTGTGAATTTCTCCAGGTAAGAATACTAGAGTGGGAAGCCATTCCCGTCTCCAGGGATCTTCCTGACCCAGGATCTAACCCAGGTCTCCTGCTTTGCAGTCAGATTCTTTACCATCTGCACCACCAGGGAAGCCCAACTAGGGATAATATTTCCCCCAAATACTGCATGTCTATTTAAAATGAGGTGATAACCCCTGTAAAAGCTTTGACGCATTCATATTTTCACTGTGTGCGTGCATGAATGTGCTTAGTCACTCATTTGTATCCGACTCTGCAATCATATGGACTGTAGCCTGCCAGGCTCCTGTGTCAATGGGACTTTTCCAGCAAGAATACTGGAGTGGGTTGCCACTTCCTCCTCCAGGGGATCTTCTTGACCCAGGGATCCAACCCAGGTCTCATGTGTCTCCTGCATTGCAGGCAGGTTCTTTAATGGCTGCATCTTCAGGGAAGCCAATTAATGCATGTTAATTTAAATATTAATGTACTTATACAATATTATAGATATCTGAATGTTTATTTTGGACTTCCCTGGTGACTCAGATGGTAAAGAATCCACCTGCAATGTGGGAGGCCTGGGTTCAATCCCTGGAAGAGGGCATGGCACCCCACAGCAGGATTCTTGCCCGGAGAATCCCTATGGACAGAGGAGCCTGGAGGGCTACAGTCCATGCAGTAGCAAAGAGTCAGACACTACTGAGCAATGAGCACACAGCATGTGTTTATCAGTATAATTTTCCCCTATGAATTTATTGCTTTATTTCTTAGCCTTTATTTTGTATACTTTGATATTACATATTTAATGTACAAGGATTTAATGCCATTTAGTTTGCACTATTGAGTGCCAAATTTAGAATTATAAAATGATCCTATTTATCTTAGCTAATGCTCTTTGCCTTAAATATTTCCTTGTTTGCTGCTAGCATTTCCATGCTCAATTGCTTTCTTTTGTCCATGCATGATAAACTTTATGCATCCTTTTACTTGAAATCTTTGTATGTCATTTTCTGTAGGCTTTAAAATTTGATTTAGTTTTGTTATTCTTCCTGAAAACATTTCCTTCCTAATAACAAAATAGTTTAAGGCAATTTCCTTTACTGTTTTCACTGTTATATGTAGCCTTAATTCTGTCAGTTTGTTTTATGTTCTCAGTTTTGTTTTTTAATATTTTTTTGTCTTTGCTCCTTGTAATTTGTCATGTAGAATCTATATTTGCTTTTTACTTTCCATAGTGATGTGAAAGGTAATTATCATTTTTAATTCCACTGGTGGGTTTTTATACTTTTCAAAATAACATTTGACTTATTTTGTAACATAGAATTCAAGACTAATGTCACACTTAAAAAGCTACAAGTCCAACCTTTTGGAAAATTAATTCCTGTTTATAGAATATTCTTTCTTGTTAGCACTGGAGGGGAGGAAGAGATTTTCTTCTGTCCTTTTAAATTCTCTTGGTCATCTAAGAATTAAATTTACGTGAGACAAAGTAACAGGAGAAACTCAAAGTTTGATAACAGGTATATTTGGAAGAGACTCAGGAAAACTGAGTAACCGAAATGGCTGAAGTTTTCACTTTCAGTACTATCTTCAGTACTAAAGAAACAGATGATATTTGGAAGCAGTGGTTTGAGACTTTAAAGAAGAGGATTCACATGGACATGGAGGAGCCAATGTTGAGTACACAAATGTTTACTGGGTCACGCAGAGACTATGGGACTCAGAGGATCTCTAGAGTTGACCCCACCATACCAAGCTCATAATCTTCACAGATAATGTCTGATAGCTATATTGTGAGAACAGTCTCATATAAATTCTTTTAGGCAGTTAAGGAGAAGGACAAGAAAAACTCCTTGAATTTTCTGTTTATTAAAAATATTCAGCCTAAATGAATCTTCACGAGGCATTTGAGGGTGGCAAATATTACTTCCCTACAGTGTCAGTGTTGTAGCATATGTTATTTACTACATTTATATTCAACTTTATGATTTCCCCTTTGTTGTTCAGTCACTAAGTCGTGTCTGACTCTTTGCGACCCCACGGACTGCCGCAGCATGCCAGGCTCCTCTGTCCTCCAGTGTCTCCCAGAGTTTGCTCAAATTCATGTCCATTGGGTCACTGATGCTATTTAGCCATCTCATCCTCTCTGTCATCCCCTTCTCTTCCTGCCCTCACTCTTTCCCAGCATCAGGGTCTTTTCCAGTAAGTCGTCTCTGCATCAAGTGGCCAAAGTGTTGGAGCTTCAGCTTTAGCATCAGCCCTTCCAATGAATATTCAGGGTTGATTTTCTTTAGAATTGACTGGTTTGATAGCCTTGCTGTCCAAAGGACCCACAAGTCTTCTCCAGCACCACTATTCAAAAGCATTAATTCTTGGGTGTTCAGCCTTGTTGACGGTCCAACTCACATCCATACATGACCACTGGAAAAACCATAGCTTTGACTATAAGAAGCTTTGTCTCTGCTTTTTACTACAGGTTTAAATACAGGTCTAGGTATGTCATAACTTTTCTTCCAAGGGGCAAGCATCTTTTAATAGCTGCAGTCATCATCCTCAATGATTTTGGAGCCCAAGAAAATAAAGTCTGTCACTGTTTCCACTTTTTCCCCTTGTATTTACCGTGAAGTTATGTGACTGAATACCATATTAGTTTTTGAATGTTGAGCTTTAAGCCAGCTTTTTCACTCTCCTCTTTCACTTTCATCAAGAGGCTCTTTAGTTCCTCTCTGCTTTCTGCCATTAGAGTGATGTCATCTGCATATCTAAGGTAGAATCTTGATTCTAGCTTCCGATTCATTCAGCCTGGCATTTCATATGATGTACTCTGAATATAAGTTAAGAGTGGGTGACAATATAAAGCCTTGATATTCTCCTTTCAAATTTTGAACCGATCTGTTGTTCCATGTCCAGTTCTAGCTGTTGCTCTTGACCTGAATAAGAGTTTATTAAGAGGCTATATAATTTATGATGATCTTTTATACAGAGATATAGCTAGGCTGTGTTTTTTTATTAATTTTGATTTATGTATTATTAGCCTATATTATTTATGTATATATTGGCTAAACTATGTATTCAGTGTGTTTTTGTTTCTTAGAATTGTACACTAGTAGCACATTTTTTGAAATTTCACATATTTGAAAGTAGCTTTCAGTGTTACATATGAAAGAATTTTAGTCATAGATAGAAATTCTTAGAAACCACATTTTTTCCCAGATGTCACTAGAAACTGCTCTATTACCATTTCTCACACACTATGGTAAAAAATTCTTTCATGAGAACACTAAATGGCAGAAACCAACACAACATTGTGATTATCCTCCAATTAAAAATAAAATTAAAAAAAAATACAATGATATCTACCTTTTAAAGAAATTTTAAGTACACAATACTGCATTGTTAAAGGGACTATGTTGTATAGCATATCTGTAGAATTTATTCATTTGGCAGTAACTTTATATTCATTCTTTTCCTCATCCACCAGTCTGTGGCACTGTAATGCTACACTCTTGATGCTGTGAATTTGACCTTTTTAGATGGCTCATATAGGTGGACCCAAGCAATAACTCCTGTTACTGGCTTATTTCATTTAGATTAGGATCCTTCAAGTCTACTTTGTTGTCACAAATGACTATTTTTTAATGTATGTGTATGCAACATCTCCTTATCCATTCATCTGTTGATGGACACTTGGATCGCTTCCTTATCTTGCTTATTGTGAATGATGCTGCAATGAACACAGGAATGCAAGTATTTCTTTGAGATGCTGATTTCAGTTATTTTGGATATATTCAGAGATGGAAATGTTCGATAATATGGTAGTTTTTTTTTTTGAAAGATCTTCATGATGTTCTCCACAGTTGCTGTGTTATTTTACGCTTCTACCAACAGTGTGCATGGGCACAATTTTTTCTATGTCTTCTCTGATAGTTACTGTCTTTGTTTTTTTCCCTTTGAGTTTGTTTTGTTGCTTTTTTGTTTTGTTTTGTTTTTTGTGGTAATAGTATCCTAACAAGTTTGAGTTATATCACATTGTTTGGATTTGCATTTTCTTGATGATTAGTTGAGCGGCTTTTCCTATACCTGTTGGCCGTTCATATGTTTTCTTTGGAAAGATGGCTAATCAATGTTCTTTGCCCATTTTTCAATATGGTTATTTTTTTGCTATTGAGCTGTAGTTCAATCAAAAAATTCAACAAAGTTGAGTTGACAAATTGAAAAGACTGTGCAGAATGGGAAAAATATTTGCAATCCCTATATCTAATAAGGGATTAATAGCTTCTAGTGTTCTTAACATTTTTCCTTCCTCGATCTCCACAATTGTAGGTATTTACTAGTATCTAATGGGAGTGGGTGGAGAAGGCAGTGGCACCCCACTCCAGTACTCTTGCCTGGAAAATCCATGGACAGAGGAGCCTGGTGGGCTGCAGTCCATGGGGTCGCTAAGAGTCAGGCACAACTGAGCAACTTCACTTTCACTTTTCACTTTCATGCATTGGAGAAGGAAATGGCAACCCACTCCAGTGTTCTTGCCTGGAGAATCCCAGGGACAGAGGAGCCTGGTCTATGGGGTCGCACAGAATCGGACATGAATGAAGCAACTTAGCAGCAGCAATGGGAGTGGGAAACAGGGAATGTTAAGAGTTATCACTATTTTAAGCTCCTATACATGAATGACAATGTCATTATTTTCTCCTATTACTAGCTGCTACTGATTCTTTGTCTCTGTTCTTCTTTGAAGCATTTTCTACTATAGCAACTTTCCTCTAGATAACCCTTTCCTGCTACTGTACTCCCAAATGTAACCCTAATTCAGATATAATTGCTGTTCACGGAAAGCAGCATCTCCCTGGCATATTCTAGCCAAAGAGTGTTCCTTTACTAGATACGTTTTGTGAAGAAGGATACACCATCAGTCAGGGCCAGGTTTACAATGTGCTCAGTCATGTATGACTCTGTGACCCTGTATGTGCTATCACCAGCCACGCTCCTCTGTCCATGGGATTCTCCAGGCAAGAATCCTGGAGTGGGTTGTCATTTCCTTCTCCAGGGGATCTTCCTGACCCAGGGATTGAACCCACATCTCCTGTGTCTCCTGCATTGACAGGCAGATTCTTTAACACTGTGCCACCTGGACCAAGTATATGAAACATCTCAAATGCTAGGATGCTTTCCTATTTTAAGTAAACTTATGGGGTAAGGG
>SJYQ01002578.1:99274-111015 GCA_006410935.1 Redunca redunca | reverse complement strand
AGCATCATTCCTTCCAAAGAACACCCAGGGCTGATCTCCTTCAGAACAGACTGGTTGGATCTCCTTGCAGTTCAAGGGACTCTCAAGAGTCTTCTCCAACACCACAGTTCAAATGCATCAGTTCTTCGGTGCTCAGCCTTCTTCACAGTCCAACTCTCACATCCATACACGACCACTGGAAAAACCATAGCCTTGACTAGATGGACCTTAGTCGGCAAAGTAATGTCTCTGCTTTTGAATATGCTATCTAGGTTGGTCACAACTTTCCTTCCAAGCAGTAAGCATCTTTTAATTTCATGGCTGCAGTCACCATCTGCAGTGATTTTGGAGCCCCCAAAAATAAAGTCTGACACTGTTTCCACTGTTTCCCCATCTATTTCCCATGAAGTGATGGGACCAGATGCCATGATCTTAGTTTTCTGAATGTTGAGCTTTAAGCCAACTTTTTCACTCTTCTCTCTCACTTTCATCAAGAGGCTTTTTAGTTCCTCCTCACTTTCTGCCATAAGGGTGGTGTCATCTGCATATCTGAGGTTATTGATATTTCTCACGGCAATCTTGATTCCAGCTTGTGCTTCTTCCAGCCCAGCGCTTCACTAGTGTATACTTATCCTCTAGTATAAGGTAAATTCCTCCAAGTGACAGGGAAGCCTGGCATGCTGCAGTCCATGGGGTCACAAAGAGTTAGATGTGACTGAGCGACTGAACGACAATAACAGCTAGTATGGTTCTGACCTGTGAATTATTCCTTTAGCAGGAATACTGAATAGCAGTTGTCTATGGACTGTGCACTCTGGGCATGGTTGTATGCATGTCCTTATGTGTTATTTTACAGGAAGAATATTAAGCATTAGTTGAGAAAGAAATTACAGGCTACCAATTCTAACTGATAGATCATTATGACTGATTATAAGAAATAAAATATGAAAGTCACATGTGTTTCTGATTGGGTTTCTGAAACCATAATGTAAACTAAATACAGTAAAATGAGTCAGGAAATAAAGTAGGTTTATGGAAAATGACAGTCTAGACTTAGAGCTTTTCTAATCACCACATGTAATTATGTCAATTATTACTTCAAAAGAAGTTCTCTTAGTCACATATCCTTTTAATACATCCATCAGAATAATTGTTCTCTCCATAAAGGGTTTAACAGATACCCATCCCCTCTGAATGTGTGCAACAGCAGGTTACTCTCCAGTTCACACCCATGTTTCTCCCAACATGAAAGCCAAACAAGCAGTTTCAGGTGAGAGTTAGTTGTTTTTGTTTCCAACTTCACTGTTCCCGATTATACTCACTATTAAGTAATTAAGTAACACATTAAAATATGGGTGCAGAAATAGAAATATTATCTGTATATCAGTGGATGACTTAGATGAAATTTAAGCAACTAAAGTGCTGGGGAAATTGTTGTAGAGATATTTATTAAAAATCTTTATTCTGCATTTAGATTTATTATACACCATCCATGCTCTCACTTTAGTCGCCTTACACTGTAGTATCATTTTAAAGAATTGAAATGAAACTAGACAAGATCCACAGGCAAAAAAAATGGACTGAGCTCCAATTATATGACTCATATTTAATAAAGTCCTTAGCCTCATGGTAATCAAAGTGTGAATAAAAGTGCATTTATATATATATATTTCTTATTTTAATTGGAGGCTAAGTACTTTACAATATCATGGTGGTTCTTGCCATATATTCATATCTTTTAAGGTGGATGTTTTTGTGTTCTGTATCATAGAATGTGATTCCTCATTTATTCAGTCTTTTCAATCAATGGGCCAAGTACTGTGCCTTATCATAGTGAATAGAAGGTCTTCCATGTTATTAAATCATCTTTGAGGAAATGATTGCCCAGACTCGTTCTGCCTCAGGAAGGACTTATTCCCTTCTTGTCAGCTCCAGATTTATTTTTTATGTGAAAAAGATTTCTAACTGTGAATTGTTTTTCTCTAAGTCATATGACATGGTGGAAAATGTTGGCAAAGGAAAGTCGCATGTCTGCTCCTAACTCCCCTTCCCCATGTCCCCCAGTTGGGCACCGCAGTTTACTGTATTGTTTTCAACAACTTTAGAGTGAAAGTATAAGAAGTAACCTCAAAATCAAAAACATTGCTCTGACTCATAATAGTATTGAGATGGGTTAGCTGTTAGTGAATTGTCATCTATAGCATAAAATCTAATTCCTTTTATATGTGTGTGTGCGTGTGTGTATGTGTGTACATTAGTTGCTTGATACACCACTTGTCAGTTTCCACTGTACAGCAAAGTGAATCAGCCACTTTTTTGGATATCCTCCCCATTTAGGTCACCACAGAGTGCTGAGTCGAGTTCCCTGTGGTATGCAGTAGCTTCTCATTAGTTATCTATTTTATGCATAATTGTGTGTGTATGTGTGTTTGTGTGTGTATATATATATATATATATATACATATATATATATATACAAGTGTGTATATATATGTCAATCCCAGTCTCTTAATTTATCCCCTTGGTTTCCATATATCTGTTCTCTATGTCTGTGTCTCTGTTTCTGCTTTGCACATAAGATCATCTTTACCATTTTTGTAGATTCCACATATATGCATTTATATATGTGTATTATTTTTCCTCTTTCTGACTGACTTCACTCTGTATGACAGTCTCTAGGTCAATCCACATCTCTACAAATGACACCATTTTGTTCCTTTTCATGGCTTGAGCAATACTCCGTCATAGGTATGTGCTACATCATCTTTACCCATTCTTTTCTTGATGGCCATTGAGATTGCTTCCATGTCTATTGTAAATAGCACTGCAGTGAACCCTGGGGTGCATGTATCTTTTTGAATTTTGGTTTTTGCTGGGTACGTGCCCAGTAGTAGGACTGCTGGGTCATACCATCGTTTTATTTTTAAGTTTTTAAGGAACCATATGTTTCTCCATAGTAATTATATCAGTTTACATTCCCACCAATAGGATAAGAGGGTGACCTTTCCTCTATAACCTCTCCAGCATTTAGTGTCTGTTGATTTACTGATGATGGGCATTTTGACTGATGTGAGATGATACTTCACTGTAGCTGTGATTTGCATTTCTCTAATAATTAGCTATGTTGATCATCCTTTCATATTTTGTTGGCTATCTATCTCTCTTCTTTGGAGAAGTGTCTATTTAGGTCTTCCACCCACTTTTTGATTTTTTTTTTAAATTGAGCTACATGAGCCATTTTTATGTTTTAGAAATTAATCCTTCGTCAGTTATTTTATTTACAAATATTCTATTATGAAGGTTGTCTTTTTGTCTTCTCTATGGTTTCCTTTGCTGTGCAAAAGTTTTTAAGTTTAAGTAGGTCCCATTTGTTTACTTTTGTTTTTATGTTCATTACTGTAAGGAGGTAGGTCAAAAAAGAATGTGCTACAATTTATATCAGAGTTTTCTGCCTATGTTTGTTTCTAAGAGCTTTATAGTGTCTAGCCTAATGTTTAGGTCTGTAATCTATTTTGTATTTGTTTATGTATATGGTGTTGAGTGTTCTAATTTCATTTTTTACACATATCTATCCAGCTTTCCCAGAACCTGCTTATTGACGAGATCTTCTTTCTCCGTTGTATATTATCATGGATTAGATGACTGTAGGTGCGTGGATTTATCCCTGGGCTTTTTGTCCTGCTCCATGGATCTGTATTTCTGTTTTTGTGCTAATACCATACTGTCTTGATTACTGGAGGTTTGCAGTATAGCCTGAAGTCTGGGAGCCTGAATCCTCCCACTTTGTGTTTCTTTCTCAAGATTGCTTTTGCTGTTTGGGGTTTTGATTTCCATACACTAATATTTTTGTTCTAATTCCATGAAAACTGCCATTGGTTTTCTGTAGACTGCTTTGGGTAGTGTTTATTCTTCCAATCCAAGATTGTGGTATATATCTATCTGTTTTTATCTTTGATTTCTTTTATCAGTATCTTACAGTTTTTTTGCAAATAAGTCTTTCCTTCTATAGGTAGGTTCCTGGGTATTTTATTCTTTTAGTGACAATGATAAATGAGATTGTTTCTTTAATTTTTCTCCCTGATCTTTCATTATTAGTATATAGGAATTAAAGAGATTTCTGTGTATTAAGTTTGTATCCTGTGACTTTACTAAATTCATTGATTAACTCTAGTAGTTTCCTGGTGACATTGTTAGGATTTTCTACACACATCATGTCTTCTACAAACAATGACAGTTTTACTTATTCTTTTCCAATTTTGATTCCTTTTACTTATATTTCTTCTCTGTCATGGCCAGAGCTTCTAAAACTGTATTGAATAATAGTGGCAAGGGTGAACACCCTTGTGTTCTTACTGTTCTTAGAGGATATGCTTTTAGTTTTTCACCATTGAGAATGATGTTTGCTCTGGGTTTATCATGTATGGCTTTTGTTGACGATGAGGTAGGTTTCTTCTATGCCCTTTTTTGGGAGAGTTGTTTATTATTATTATTATCATAAAAGGGTGTTGAATTTTGTCAAAAGATCTTTCTGAATTTTGTCAAAAGATCTTTCTGCATCTATTGAGATGATAATAGTTTTTATTGTTCAATTTTTAAAAATGGTATATCATATTGATTGACTTCGAAATATTAAAGAATCCTTGCATCCCTGGGATAAACCCCACTTGATCATGGTGTATGGTCCTTTCAATGTGTTGCTGGATTCAGTTTGCTAGTATGTTGTTAAGGATGTTTGCATCTACTTTCATCAGTGACACTGGCCTGTAATTTTCTTTTTGGTGATATTTTTGTCTGGTTTTCATATCAGGGTGATGGTAGCCTTGTAGAATGAGTTTGGAAGTGTTCCTCTCTCTCCATTTTTTTTTTTTTTTTGGAAGAGTTTGAGAAGAATAGGTGTTAACTCTTTTCTAAATGTATAATAGAATTCACCTCTGAAGCCATCTGCACTTCTGTTTGTTGGAAGATTTTTAATTAAATTTTCAATTTTATTACTTGTGCTTGGTCTGTTCATATATTCTGTCTCTTCCTGATTCAGTCTTGGAAGCTTGTGCTTTTTAAAAAGTTTGTTTCTTCCAGTTTTTTACTGGCATATAATTGCTCATAGTAATTAATTATCATCCTTTGTATCTTATGGCATCAGTTGTAACTTCTCTTTCATTTTTAATTTTATTGATTTGAGTCCTCTCCCTTTTTTTCTTATTGAGTCTTGTTAAAGGTTTATCAGTTTTGTTTATCTTCTAAAAAAACTAGCTTTTAGTTTCATTGATCTTTGCTATATTTTCTTCATTTCTATTTCATTTATTTCCTCACTAGTCTTCATGATTTATTTCCTTCTATTTGGTTTTTTTGGTTGTTGTTCTTAATTCTCTATTTGCTTTAGGTATAAGATTAGGATGTTAATTTGAAATTTTTCTTGTTTCTTGAGGTAGGATTTTGTTGCTATGTACTTCCCTCTTAGATCTGTCTAGCTTTCTTTATTTATAATTGGAGGATAATTGCTTTTCAATGTTTTGTTTCTTTGTTCCATACAACAGCATGAATCAGCCATAAGTGTATATATTCCTTCCCTCTTGAACCTCCTTCCCTCACAGCCCCCACCCTATCCCACCATCTAGGTTGTCACAGAGCACCAGGTTGAGCACCCTCTGTTGTACAGAAATTTCCCATGAGCTCTCTGTTTTACATATGGTAATGCACATGTTTCCATGCTACTCTCTCAACTCATCCGACCTCACCTTCCCCTGCTGTGTCCACAAGTATGTTTTCTATGTCTGCTTCTCTATTCATGCCTTGCAAACAGGTTAATCAGTACCATTTTTCTAGATTCCTTATATATGCATTAATACAAAGTACATGCTTCTCTTTCTGATTTCTTCACTTGTATAATAGGCTCTAGGTTTATCTACCTCACTAGAACTGACTCAAATTTGTTCCTTTTATGTCTGAGCAATATTCCATTACTGTGGTATATATGTACCATGACTTCTTTGTTCATTCATCTGTCAATGGACATCTAGGTTGCTTCCATGTCTTGGCTCTTACAAATAGTACTACAATGAACATTGGGGTACATGTCTCTTAGATCTGCTTTTGTTGCATAACTTAGGTTTGAGGCCATTGTGTTTTCATTGTCATCTGTTTCTCAATATGTGCCTCCATTCTATTTTCGTGATCTTGGATCATCTTTACTGTCATTACTCTGAGTTCTTTCTCAGATAGATTTCCTATTTCCTCTTCATTTATTTGATATTGTGGGATTTTTACCTTCCTCCTTCTTCAGAAACATATTTCTCTCTCTTCTCAATTTGTCTAATTTCCTGTGTCTATGGTCTCCTTTCCACAGACTGCAGGATGATAGCTCCTTTTACTTTTGTTGTCTGCCCCCTGGCAAATGAGGTTGGTCCAGAGGCTTATGTAGGCTTCTTGGTGAGAAAGAATGGTGTCTATGCTCTAGTTGGTGGAGCTGAATCCTTTTCCCTGTGATGATCTGGACTGCATTAGATGGTATGTTTTGGGGGTTCTGTGAGCTTAGGAAGACTTTAGGTTGCCTGTCTGCTGATGGATGGGGCTGTGTTCCTATCTTGCTGGTTGTTTGGCATGAGATGTCCAGCACTGAGGCTGCAGGCAGTTGGGTGGAGCCTGGTCTAGGTGTTGAGAAAGATACCTCCAGGAAAGCATATGCTGATTAATATTCTCTGGTCCTGGGAATTCTCTGGTGGTCCAGTGTCCTGGACTCAGTGCTCCCACCTCAAAGACCTAAGTCTGATTTGGTCTGGGAACCAAGATCCTATAAGCTGCAGAGTGTGACCAGACAAAAAAGAAAGAAAGGGAAAAAAAGAAAACACAAAACCCAAGACAAATAGCAAAAACAAAATAAACAGCATCACCACCCACAAACACACACATACACAAAATAAGAATAAAGTAAATAAATAGACAAATCAAAGCCAAGACAGATGATGAATAAAAAAACAAAACAAAGAAGCAAACCAAAAAAAAAAAAAAAGAACAATAAAAGAACTTAAAATAGAAAACAATAAGGACTACACTAACAGAAAAAAGAAATGAAACAGAAACAGAAAGCAAGCTTAAATAAAAGCAAAGAAAACACAACTATAAAAAATGATTTTAAAAGTAACAAAAACAAGCAAACACATAAAACAACAAAAAGTAAAAATACAAACACTTTAAAACATATATTAAAAAAATACAAAAAGTAATAACAGCACCATCAACAACTAAACAAAATGAAACAAACCAAAAAGAACACTAGTGATAAGAATATTTACTGGGCCACCATTTTCAATCCCCTTCATGAATCACAGTCTTGTCATGGCAAAGGGGCTTGCACAATGAATCTATGACCCATACCATGCAGAACCACCAAAGATTGTCAGGTCATAGTGAAGAGTTCTGACAAAAAGTGGTTCCCTGGAGGAGGAAATGGCCACATACTCCAGTATTCTTGCCTGGAGATCACACAAAAAATATAAAAAGACAGAAAGATATGGCACCACTAGATGAGCAGGTCAGAAGGTATCTAATATGCTACTGGAGTAAGAGTGGAGGAGAGTTACTAATAAATCCAGAAAGAATGAAGAGACTGGACCAAGGCAGAAATGACATTCAATGTATGTGCCTTGTGAAGAAATTAAAGTCTGGTACTATAAAGAACAGTACTGCATAGGCACCTAGAATGTTAGGTCCGTGAATCAAAGTAAATTATACATGGTCGAGCAGGAGATGAAAAGAGTGGACATCTATATCTTAGAAATTAGTGAACTGAAATGGATGGGAATGGGTGCATTTAATTCAAATGACCGTTATAACTACACTACTGTGGACAAGAATCCTTTAGAAGAAATGGAGTAGCACACATAGTCAAGAAGAGTCTGAAATGCACTATTTGGGTGCAGTCTCAAAAATGACAGAAAGATTGTGGTTCATTTCCAAGGCAAACAATTCAACATCACAGTAATCTAGTCTATGCCTGAACCGCTGATTCCAAAGAATCTGAAGCTGGTCAGTTCTATGAAGACCTACAAGACCTTTTAGAACTCACACCAAAAAAATAAAAAATGTTTTCATCATAGGGGATTAGGAATGCAAAAGGAGGAAGTCAAGAGATACCCAGAATAACAGGCAAGTTTGGCCTTGGAGTACAAAAAAATAAAAGCAGGGCAAAGGCAGAGTTTTCCAAGAGAATATGCTGGTCATAGTAAATATGCTTTCCCAAAACCCAAGAGATGTCTCTACACATGGGTATCACCAAATGGTCAATACCGAAATCAGATTGATTATGTTCTTTGCAGCAGATGGTGGAGAAGCAGCTCTATGCAGTCAGCAAAAATGAGACCTGAAGTTGACCGTGGCTCAAATCATGACCTCCTTATTGCAAAATTCAATTTTAAGTTGAAGGAAGTAGTGGAAGTCACTATGCCATTCAGGTATGAACTAAATCAAATCCCTTATGATTATACATGGGAGGTAATGAATAGATTAAAGGGATTAGATATGGTAAAACAAATGCCTGAAGAACAATAGATGGAGGTTCATAATATTGTACAGGAGGCAATGACTGAAACCATACTAAAAATTAAGAAATGCAAAAAGGAGAAGTGTTTGTCTGATGAGGCTTTACAAATAGCTGAGGAAAGAAGAGAAGTGAAAAGCAAAGGAGAAAGGGAAAGATATATCCAACTAGATGCAGAGTTCCAAAGAATAGCAGAGAGATAAGAAGACCTCCTTCAATGGTCAGTGAAAATAAGTAGAGGAAAACAATAGAATGGGAAAATCTAGAGATCTCTTCAGGAAAATTGGAGATACCAAGGGAAAATTTCATGTAAGGATGGGCACAACAAAGGACAGAAATGGTAAGGACCTAACAGAAGCAACAAGAAATTAAGAAGAGGTAGTAAGAATAACTAGAGGTGGCAAATAGGTATACAGAACTATACAAAAAAGGTCTTTATGAGCCAGACCTTGATAGTGTGGTCACTCACCTAGAGCCAGATATCCTGAAGTATAGTCAAGTGGCCTTTAGGAAGCATTATAAACAAAGATAGCATTGTTATGAACAAAGCTAGTGGAGGTGATGGAATTCCAGCTGAGCTATTTAAAATCCAAAAAATAATACTATTAAAGTGCTACCCTGAATATTTCAGAAAATTTGGAAAATTCAGCAGTGACCACAGGTTTGGAAAAAGTCAGTTTTCATTCAAATCCCAAAGAAGGGCAATGGCAGAGAATGTTCAAACTACCATACAATTGTGCTCATTTCACATGCTAGCAAGGATATGCTCAAAATACTTCAAGCTAGGTTTCAGCAGTACGTGAACCTAGAACTTCCAGCTGTACAATCTGGGTTTAGAAAAGGCAGGGGAACCAGCAATCAAATTGTCAACATTTGCTGGATCATAGACTGGTTCCAAATCAGGCAAGGAGTACGTCAAGGCTATATATTGTTACCCTGCTTATTTAACTTATATCCAGAATACATCTTGAGAAATGCAGGATTGGATGAAGCACAAGTTGGCATCAAGATTGCCAGAAGAAATATCAATAATCTCAGATATGCAAATAATACCACCCTTAGGAAATGGCAACCCACTCCAGTATTCTTGCTTGGAAAACCCCATGGACGGAGGAGCCTGGTAGGCTACAGTCCATGAGGTTGCAGAGTTGGACATGACTGAGCGACTTCACTTTCTTTCTTTCTATGGCAGAAAGTGAAAAGGAACTAAAGAGCCTCTTGATGAAGGTGAAAGAGGACAGTGCAAAAGTTGGCTTAAAACTCAACATGAAATAAAACTAAGACCGTGGCATATACTCCCATCACTGCATGGCAGACAGAAGGAGAAAAAGTAGAAGCAGTGACAGGTTTTATTTTCTTGGGCTCCCAAATCACTGCAGACAGTGACTATAGCCATGAAATTAAAAGATGCTTGCCCCTTGGAAGGAAAGCTATTTCAAATCTAGAGAGTATATAAAAACCTTTTCTGACAAAGGTCCATATAGTCAGGGTATGGTTTTTCCACTAGTCATGTAAGGATTTGAGAGTTGGACCATAAAGAAACTGAGCGCCAAAGAATTAATGTTTTCAAATTGTGGTGCTGGAGAAGATGCTTCAGTTTCTTGGATGGCAAGGAGATCAAACAACTCAATCCTAAAGGAAATATACCTTGAATATTCATTGGAAAAACTGATGCTTAAGCTGCAATACTTTGGCCACCTCATGTGAATTGCTTACTCCCTGGGGAAGACCCTGATGCTGGGGAAAAATGAAGGAAAAAAGGAGTGGCAGAGAAGGAGATGGTTAGATAGCATCACCAAGCCAATGGACATGAAGTCGAGTAAACTTGGGTAGATAGTAAAGGACTGTGGAGGTATGCTGCGGTCCGTAGGGTCAAAAAAAAGTCAGACATAACTCAGTGGCTGAACAAAAACATTCTCTCAGTGTCCCACAGTGAGCCACAGCCAAACCCGCCTCTCCAGGAGGCCCCCCAATACCTCTAGATAGGTCTCATGACCTACTGTAGGACCAGCTCGAGTTTGGCCAGTCTCCCACATGGACTTGTCCCCAAAGTCCACTGTTGGCAAAACTAGTCTCAGTTGTGGTGAGTCTCAACTCCACAGAAGCTGGATTTACTATGCCAGGTCCAAGTATTTAATCTGTGGCTTATGCAGCTGCAGGAACAGATTTCTGTTCCTCTCCTTTTGTCCCACCACCCCTGGGCCTTGGCTTTGGTTTGGGCTCTGTTTATGTGTGTGCACCCCCCTCAGGTGTCAGTTGCTAGCCAGGTGAAAGGGAGTGAAAGCAGTGGCTGCCTGGGGCACACTTACCTACTCAGACTGGGCAGGGGTATGGCAGACCCAGCTTGGGTGTGGCTGAAATGGCTATAGCTGCAGAGACCAGCAGGCACTTGCCACAGACTGGGACAAGCTCATTCTGGTGCGAGTCGCTCCCAGTGCCCTCAGAGGTAGGAGCTGGTGTGTGGGGGTGATGGTGGCCCCACCTTTGCACACCACTCAATACTGGCCCCTCATTTGCCAGGTAAACTGCACTTCCTCTGGGGCAGTCCTGGCCATGGAGCCCCTCACCCCGTCCTCACTGCTGTAATCTGCACAGCCAACAGCAGTCCTTTCCCTGGGTCTGCTTAACCCCATGCCTTAGCGCTCAGCCCCTGCCAGTACTGGCAGATTCCTGTCTCAGGCAGAGGTGCTCGGGGCTGATTCTCGAGGAGGCTTTGAGATGGATGCCAGTCAGGACCTCAGAGTTTATGCAGGCAGATGAGGCCTGAGCTTGAGGAGTGAGCAAGTCTGATGAGTGCCCTTCCCAGGGCCTGAAGAAGCCAAAGCTGATTGGTGGGGAAGGGGCTTACAATGGTTGTCCCCACCCTTTGCATGCCACTCAGCGATGATATCTTCCTTCTATGGTGTCCTCGGCTTTTCCCACAAACCTTCCTGGTTGTGGAGGTCCTTACTCCTTTCCCTTCAGGCTGTCTTTCAGCAGCTGACATGTGTCCCTTCCCTGGGTCTGTGCTCCAAACCCCACCTTCCAGCACCCAGCCCCCCTCCACAGCAGGAAGCACAAGACTCAGGCTGGGGCAGCACAGAACCGCGACGCAGACCACGTGCACGTTTCTTGCTTTGTCCTGCCTTGCATAGGCCATCCACTGTGTTCCCCTTTGATCCCCTGAAAGTCTCTTACTGTGCCAGCAGACATCCCCACTATAAGGTTTTTTAGTTTTTTTTTTTTTTTT